>JBAJNP010002495.1:0-47607 GCA_036877545.1 Yasuhikotakia modesta
TAGAGTTTAGTTCTTGTGTACAATGGTAAAGCAAAATGCTCAACACTTTGAAAATAGTATGTTGCGCAGTCTTTCATTGGCTCCTCAGTTGAAATAGCATGTGTTCCTGTCTTTGGGGAGGGTACGAGTTATTTAAACGCACCTATTAACAAGGAGCATTTTTCGCATTCTCAACTTTCTCTGGTCCGTGTGGTTTCTAAGTTATTCTACGTCAGTTGAACGTAAGCTTTTGATTGGTTGTGGTGCTTTTTTGCTGCGCACGTGTAGCCTTTGTCATTTTCTGATTGGTTAAAAAATCATTCGAACCGCTCCTATGAAGAATGGTATTTTTGTTCCTATGTCAAACACAGCTAGCATATAACAAGCTATACTAGCCGTCTGTAGCAGTCAGTTATTGACCAAATTAACTTTGTTAGAGGCGAAGTTTAGCATACATTAGATGTTAAAAACTTTACATGCAATATTTATTTTAACGACAACGTCGAAAAGTAATTTCGTGAAAGAAACCTCTGAAGAATAGCCAGTTTTGCTTAGCAAACCTTCGTTAGCTTAGCCTGCTGGATAGCAACAGTATTAAGTGGGCCGACATTAGTCACAAATTACTTCTGATAACGTTTCGTGCCTCTCGAAATACTTACAGGTCTTTAAAAACAATTACACTTTTGACCGTTCACAACTTTTAGGTTCGTTTTAGTGGCCGTCGCTGTATTGCCAATCGGCTGGCTGGGTAGCAGTTGACTAGTTTTCTGAACTGAGGAAAATTTACTGGCTTTCAGTGGACTCCTTAAACCTAGAAATGGTATGTTTATTTTATACACTGCTTTACGATTAATATTGTTTAGGTAATTTAAAATATTACATTTGCTTATAGCTTAAATAGGTTTATAAATTAGCTTATTGGCCAATAGACGTTGCATGTAACTTACTTGCCTGTCTTAACTTTTAGTAAACTTCTATTTTTATAGTGAAAATAGCTTATTTTCAGTTATGTTCAGTTAACTTTTATTATTATTAGTGTCTTTTGACTAATAGAACAATTCAAAATGTCCCAGTCCTGTGATACATAAATAGTTCACATAGTAACCAAACTCACTTGACCATTTGTTCCATCATTTACTGCAGTAGTTAAGAAAACTCTCCACGTGGATCAAGCATATTTTCTCATGTATTCTCGATATAACGCATATCTCAATGCTAACGTAATCTGGTTATGTAGTAAATGTGCGCATATATACCAACAATTGCAAGTTAATCAGTTCTGTGTGTTTGATGTGACGCTTATCGTCTTTTTTGTATGTGTAGAATTCAAACGTGGAGAACTTGCCCCCTCAAGTGTTGAGACTTGTTTATAAAGAAGTTGCAGCCCTGGCAGCAGACCCTCCCGAGGGCATCAAAATCTACCCCAGTGAGGAGGATATCACAGAGCTTCACACTGCTATCGAAGGCCCAGGTACGAAATTAACTGTTGATTTGTACTTCAATTTTTTTGTTTACATGGTTTATAGCAGACATTTCCTGTTTACACAACAGAAGGAACTCCTTATGCAGGAGGGGTGTTCCGCATGCGTTTGGTCCTTGGGAAGGATTTCCCCGCTGCCCCTCCCAGAGGCTATTTCCTCACTAAGATTTTCCACCCTAATGTTGGGCACAAGGGTGAGATCTGTGTCAATGTACTGAAGAGAGACTGGAAGGCAGAGCTGGGCCTGAGACACGTATTGCTAGTAAGTAGCATTTCATCTTGCTGTTGTCCTAGCATAGGCTAAATTGTCATCAGTTAACTTCAGTTAACCCCAAAGTTTCAGGTTAAATCTCTGGAATTGCTCAATAGCTGAATGACTTTCTGAAGTATAGTTTTCTTTGGCACATTATTACAAAAGTTGAAAGCCAAAAAACAAAACAAATTTGAACTGCATCACAGTTTTCTGCAAAAAGGGTGTAACTGACCTCACTGTCAGTCTGAATGTATCAATAATTTAAGCTTATATTTCAGAGTTGTTCTGTAATAGGAATTCTTTTAGCCAAGACTAGATGTAGTGCAGAAATAGAAATAGTTTTGATTCTCAGATCATTTCAATATTAAAATCTTTGATTCAACAAGTCTTTTTTCCAAGTGTTAAAGTTAATTTTTCTGGTGTATTGTATCAGTATGTGCATCATGAAGTTTTAGTTTTGATCCAGTTGCATTTATTATCCACACCCCTTTAACTCTTTGTGTCTTTCACAGACCATTAAGTGCCTTCTGATTCATCCTAATCCAGAGTCAGCTCTGAATGAGGAGGCGGGCAGGTTACTTTTGGAGGACTATAAAGAGTATGCATCCCGTGCTCACCTTTTAACAGAAATACATGCTATGGGAGGCACATCAGGGGCTATTCAGGAGCCAGCTGATGGACCCCAGCCCAAAAAGCATGCAGGAGATCCCAACAAACGTGTTGCTGGGGCTGGTCTGGCAATAATGGGTGCTGGTGCCAACAACACAAATAACAGCAACACTAGTGGCACAAGTAGTAACAACACTAACGTAGCTGCAAAGAAGAAAACTGATAAAAAACGAGCGTTAAGGCGACTATAAAAGTATGAATCTGTTTGTTTGTTTTTTTTTAATGTGTGTGTACATATAAATATTGAAGTGTGCAGACCATCCTTTCCTCCTTAAACTGTTTTTCCATTTTAGGATAGCAGATTTGTTTTTCATTATCCTACCTGATCACCTGTTTTTTCTTTGTTTGAACTGACTCTCAGGTTTGAAACTGTCATTGTGACTTCACTCATAAAAGGGATTTTATTTGTTTCCAGATGTTACAGTTCAGATTATGAAACCAGTGGTAATGTCTATTACATGTGGCCTCTAGAATCATGTCCTGCTCATCAGTGAGATTGTTGGTTTTGTTTGTGCCTTGTTTCCTGGTCTGAAAGATCCAGGAAACAACGGCTGCTGTGGTTCCCTATTTCATCCCATTTTGGTGGCGTGTACTGTCAGCACAAGCTGTCTATACACAAATGATCTTGCACAGAATTAAAATATTTGAATTATATGTGTGACAATACAGTTTATGGGATTCTGTCGTGTTTCCGTTGGACTGAATCAGTTAACGGGACATCAAAACATCAATAAATGAAAATTCTGTATTTACTTATGTATGTTGTTCTAAATCTATGTCCATAACTACAATGTTAGTAATTGGCAGTCATAACTTGCTAAAATGGATAAAGATAAGTGTCAACATCCTTTTAATTTCTTTTCTGTGTTACAGAATGCAGTAAATACAGGTTTGGAACGATGTGGTGGTCAGTAAATGGACAGAATTTTCATTTTAAACATACTGTTCCCATAAGTAACACGTGAGTTCTTGAATAATAGCTTGCAAAAGTTGTTTGTGGTGCAGAAGATGCAAGATTAGGAATAACAGGGAGTAAAAATGTGGTCTAAATATGTCTGGGGTTTTTTTGTAAGATTCCTGTGTTTCTTTATTGATTGTATTCGTTATATTTTCCAGTTTTTACTTTTGTCAGTTCATTTCCTTTTATAGTCCACTTTTGAAAAATGCCTTTATTTTAAGTGAACAGCTACATTTTAACCCACAGTTTGGGGCTTTGAGTTGTTAAAGATATTAGCAGCTGGACTAGAGCAAGGGTGAATCATGAAACTTTGAAACACAGGTAGTGGTTTGGCTGTTGCGCTGTTTGAAAGCAGAACGTCTGACCCCTTTTATATGACCGCTGCTGCACTTTTCTATGTTCCCACTGCTCTCTCAGTCAACAGATTCCTAAGGAATCTGTGTCTTTCAGTTCCCAAAGATCCTCTCTAACAAACCTCTATGAACTTTGAACAGGATGTGCTTGCAGAAAGATTTTATTCATGTGTAAAAGCTTGTGGATGAACAATAGGGCATTTTGTGGCCATTTAAGTTATTTAAATTAATAATAATAAAGGAGTTTTAGAAAGAGATGTGATTTCCTGCTTTTATTAGGTGTGTTTTTATTAAGGTATGATTCCTGTTACGATGGATTCCCCTCAACTGTTGTTGGAATTAAACTGTTGTTGGTCTTTAGCCAAACTCTGACCTGTTCAGCATTTATAGTGGTCCTATTTGTTGTCTTTCCCTTACAGGCAAATTTCTCCTGTAAACAGCAATATTTTCTATGAACGCATTACATGATATAGTACAACAGAGAACAAGCTATTTGTTTTTTTCCCTTGAAAAATATATCACCTTTTTAAATTTCACATTTTTAAATTTAAATCATTTTAAAATTTAGTTGGCGGTCTGCACGCTATAATTTGAGCTGATTGTGAACGGTTCTCATCGCAGGTTACCTTACCCGCCGAAACAGCACAGCGGCCCACCCACCTGTATAGGAAAAAATAAGTGCATACTGGCTAATTGCTGTCTGTAGGAAGCAAAGCCGACGAGGCGGGACAGGTATGATCTTACAGTACAGTATATAAAATGGTTAAAGCATTAGTTTTAAAAAGGATGTTTTAAGTCTGTTGCTGCACACACGAAGAAAAGCTTTGACACTGCAAAGCATTTCAATTTTCATCTGTAAAGAAGATATAAGTTTGTTGTCGTGGTCAATTTGTCATAACCGTCACGGATTTTGTGCAGTGAGGTATGATGCATGATGCATGTATGATGTGCTGTTGCACTGCTGTCCATGGTGCTGAAATGGCGACTGACGGCTGCCGATTAGCCAGGGGCGCCAGTAAAGCTTCAGAATTGATCTCATTTAGCTGTTCCGTGGTAGCGGAGGTGCTTTATTAGAACAATATAATTTAAATAAAATCTACAATAAATACATATTTTATTTAAGTAGGATAACACATTTGTTTATTTATTGTAGAAAATAAATCAATTGATTAAGCTATTCATGGGAAGATAGATACTGTGATTGCGATTTGTATCAGTGAAACCGGCGCAATAAATATATTTTACAATACTAGATTATACGAAGATTAAGCTTTTACGGTAGACGTGCAATAAAGAATATGTTATGGCTGTGTCATTGCGCAGCTTTGTATGCATTCTTTAAATTGTTTCTTAAATACCTCACGATTATTCACATTTAGTCTTATTATGATACGTTGCAGTTTTCCGTAACCAAATCTTTTATCAACATTATTATAGTCACAAACAAAATGACATCGTTGCTATAGCAACCGATCAGCGCGCGCGTGTGTGTGTGCGTGCCCCCTCCTAACACACCATATTGCTTAGCCAGCCATAACCGTGGAAAGGATAAGAAGTAGTTTAAGAAGGGAAACACTTGAAGCGGTCGGGAATCAACGTATTAATCTCTCATCAACACTGTCGTGCGAAACCAATAAACGCACTATTTAGCGCAGCGGACCTCCGTGAGACCACCCGCCTCATTCCACCGGTGTTTCGTGACAGGGTCGGAATGCTCTTGTGTTCACACTTTGCAGACTGCGTCGTTTAACAGCAACGTTAAAGAGCAACACTAGCTTATCGTTTCAGAGAGAATTAACACGTAGTAAATTGGCAACAGGCTTCTCGTTCTGCCCTGCCTTGCATTGTTCTAAACCGTTATTTAAAGTAAATCAGGGACGTATTTGGTTACTTAGGCAAGGGTCTCACTTGGAATACTTCACATTATTATGTACGTAACAAGCAAATAAGTTAAAACAATTGCGCAGAAGCTGTAGGTAAATTTTTATTTTTTTATGTGTAGTACGAACATGGAAACTGGAGTAGGTGAAAGGAAATCCTGGAAAGAAATTAGTGACTATACATGTTGTTTTGCTACTAAAACACGAGACTTGCATCTCTAGGGAAGTGCTGCAACAGTTTGGGGAAATAACACAATTTTTCAGCTTATTCGTCGCTCAGAGCTGAATATGAGATCGACGGTGTCGTGAGGCTCAACACAATTCTGCACAGGTAAGTGACACAAGTTTAAGTACATTACTGCATGTCATATAATTGCCTGATCAATCGTTTCCTGTATTCGTGCGCATGTTTCATTTATTATCTTTCTGTTTATACTGAAGTTGTTCCAGCTGTTTCTGAATCAGATTGGAAATTAACGTTATGCATAACTAGTTTGCACGACATGCCTTGTCATGAAAATGCTTTAGAGGTTACATTTCATGTTTCAATCAATTAGAAGCGTCCGGAGAAGGATGTTCACACATATGTAAGGTGGCTACACATCACCCTTCGTGCAAACATGCATTCACGCCTACGCAGACGGTCATTCATTGCTCTCTCGCTGGTTGTCATGTCCACCTACTCACCCTTGTGCGAATTACAGGTCCACAGACACACGTCGATATGCGAAAGTTATTAGAAATGAATCAAACCCTGCTGTTATTGTGTAACCTTATGTCTAGACCGACAAAAGTCTGGTTTGCTGGGTAGGTTGCGCAGAGGACTTAAGTGCGTCTCATACGGTGTTGGTTTCATAAGGTTTGATGTGTGGTGATTCTTGGTTAACTTATAATAAAAACACTGACTCATAAAATGACAGAATACATTTGTACCATATAATTTATGGTGTCAAGGTCAGGCCTATATTAAATGTTACATTTGCATGACTGTGGGTGATTGTTTAAAGATGATATGATTGTGAATTATGTACCCCTACAAATGACTTTACATGAAGCACTATTTGTAACAGAAATATGGGAGTTTCTTACTCATCCTAGTTTGATTGATTTGGTTTGCAAGAGAGCCCAGTGGCAACCCAGCTGAAGGCATTTTGCCAACTGCTGTTAAGTAATGAGATGAACCCTGAGTCAAAACAATGTGCCAGACCAGCAGGTCCTTATTCTAACCCAATGAACTCTCCCATGTTAATCATTTATTCCCAATGTACCTCTGTACATTCATCTCGGTTTATGGTGTTGTATTTCAGTTGCTTAGTGTTGGTGATATCCGCTAAAACATTTTCCACTGCATTATATTAAAAGCTGTTTGTTTTCAATAGTCTTGTTTACCAACTGATCTAAATGATATTTGCTTTTGCCTGTTTTTAATGCTATCCTATATGTAATTATGTGTTTCATTACTACATTCACCACACGGCAATACATTTAGTTCAAATAACCTAGAGTGAGATGGACTCACAGCGGTATGGGGTAGAGGGGCAAATTATTTTTCTTTTAAAAGAAAGCTAGGTTTAGGGGAAAATACAGGTCTATATGTGCTATCTATCTAATCATTCTTTTTCTCCTCTCCTATACAAGTCTGAACTACTGCAGTGCTATTCTGAGAGAGTGAGCTGCCTCAACCCACGCACTGAATATCACAGAGAGAGAGAGAGAGAGAGAGAGGGAGGGAGGGTGATAAAGAGAAGTCGAGAGAACATTCAAAACAGACATGTTTTGGAAAAGACCTACAATAAAATAGGGAGAGAATGACACGATTTTATGTTATTAGATTTAAAATGTAAGAACTGGCTGTTATTCTGTTGTAAACTTAACTCTTAATGTTCTTTAAACTGTTCGCAAATGCGCCACATCCTCAGTGTCACATCTCTTAGAAGTCGCCCACAATGCCCTGCTGATTGGGTGCCGTGTTCAGAAAAAGCTAATCCAGTTTCTAGTGGTACATACTGTTTCACATAGACAAGAAGGTGTTAAAATGGCCTACGCGTTACCTTATATATATATATATGCACACAAAAAAGAAATGTTTTAAGATTGTTATTAGATTTGCTTACATTAAAACTGTAAATGCATTAAGATCTGCATATGAATCACACAACACACCTGTTAAGGTTAATGATCCACAAATACAGTTCCTCTGCTTAGTGTTTCTAACAGAATTTTTGGCAGGTGTGCAGAAAACAGTGGCAAAAGCAAGAAAATACTTTAAAATCAAGATTTGTAACTGCATGCAAAATTTTAGTTTTTTTTCTAGTAAATATAATTAGGTGCTCTTAAGAGAAAATTAGTTCCCACTTTACATAAAGTACAGTCTCACCATTTAAGTAATTTATATAGTATTTATGTTAGGATTGATCAAGTTTGTTTTTATTCTACAAATTCTTGTAGAATTTATTATACATATCAGTAAAATCTAATAACATTTTGTGACATTTTTCAACTTTAATTGTTTACATTATTTTAACCAGATTGTACTTTGTTTGGGGAACAGTAACTCTGAAGGGCCTATCTTGAACATTTGCAAGTCTGCAGATTAAAATCCAATTTGGAACATTCATGACTATTGGCAAAGTACCAGTAAGATGTTGGTTTATTGTTTGTGCTTTGTGTAGTCGCCACCATGCAGCATGTTTTTGTGAAATTATAAATAGGACTGTATTGTAAACGGATTAAATATTCTCCAAAACCAAATTTTTAATTTGTATTTGTTACATCTGTATTTGTTTTATCTCTAACCTTGGCAGTGTTTTTGTAATATGTACATATTAATATTATTGTTCGTTGTACCTGTATCTTGAGCTGAAAATTACAAATATGTCAAGATTTAGTGATATTCTGATGATACCTGTTCCTCATAGAATGCATTTATTGGTCTCTGATGGCATAAACTTATATAGACTATACATTTCTTATATTTATTCTTCACATTTTATACCTGTATGGTTTGTATTTAGGTTAATGCTATAAAAAAGAGTGTTAGTATTCATTTACCTTGTAAGCAAGCAGCGTCTGCATGCATGCATTTTCTGCTGTCTGCCGTGTGTTTGGTGTTAGCACTGTATGTTCCTGGTGTTGTGTTCTGTTGTGTACGGTGTATATGTGAGTGTGTGTTAGTAAGTGGTGTCACTGAACGCTCTCCATTCTCTTCCACCCACTCACTGAACTCCCACATAAACACACATACACACATATACACACACACAAAGCACCTCTCCTCTGTCATACCTCTGGCTCTGTGCACTACTGTTATGCTGTGTTTAAATCTCTTCCCTATGTCTCTTATTCTTCTTTCTTTTTCTCTCTCCCTCTCTCTCTCTCTCTCTCTCTCTCTCTTTAGAAGACTTTATCACAACACTGTCTCTTTAACTTCCTCACAAACACAACATTCTGACACACAGGCCTAGTGTCAGGAAAGCAGGAACTCTCTCTCGCTCTTCCCCTCCTCTCCGTGTAATGAATCGTGCTATGCTGTCTGAAAAGGACTGATCACTATTTGTTCTAATCATTGCTACCATTCACTTCCCTAAATGCTTCTGATTCAGAGTGACTTCTAGTATCACATTAGACAAACGGTCATCACAACATCTTTTCTTTCTTAGAGTTGTGATGGAGTTGCAGCTGTACTGCATGTAATGGGATCTGCAGTACAAATAATACATTTACTTGTAAGTCCTTATCCACATTTCCACATTTCAGTAGCTTTTTATATAAGTATTATGATATTCAATGTAAATGTTTAATATAGTTGGAAATATTTTCAATTTAACCTCTTGATTAAAAAAACTATGGAGTATGCCTTCTAGATAGCTGACTTCAAATATTTGGATGCACACAGACAAACCCATGCAATAATTCTCTGCAACAATTCTGTGGATTTTTACATTGTATTAGTTGCTGCAGGCCTTTTTTGTCATGCGTGTCACAATGAAAATAATAGGCTGTCATGCAAATGACAGGCTAACTATAATTTCACAACAATACTGTATGTGTGCATGTAGGTGTAACAGTAATATTTGGATTTTTTTTTCAGAGATACATCTAACTGTCAGTGGATACCAAGACCAAACCTGCAAAAATAGTGAGGAAACAGCCATGTCCGCTCCACTGGATTTTAAACTGTCTCACCAAGAAATGCAGCAAACAGCTTCAAATATTTCTCATTTTCAATGAAAACTTGGCTTGTCTCAAAGTAGATTTGCTAGATTTGAAACTCAGATCAAGAGGTTCACATGTATGACTGTCCTTGGATATATTTTTTGTGAAGACAATCCTGCCTTGCAAATCTTTTACTGACATAATCAGTCTATGGCGTCAGTTCATTGAACACTATAAAAGCTTAAAACCTGTAAATGAAAATAACAGCCGTAATATTTTTTCTGTAACAGGCTATTTTAATTTTAAATATGAGAATATTCAGCTGGCAGATCTTCGGATGCTAAATGAGAAAATGAGCATGTATTATAGTTTGGTTATGTAGAGGTTTCTAGGCCAACACTTAGAGAAACCTCTAAGTAATATCAAAATGATTCCTCACCAAGATGCCCTAAATGACTTAAAGGAATTTACAGTTCTGAATTGTCCTGTAAAAACGTAATCAAGTGCAGTAGATAAAAATAGCTTAATTATTTCAGACTTAGCTTAATTTTTTCCACAAAGTGTAAAGAAATTGTTTTTACTTATCAATAACAGAAAATAATCAGGGAATTACAGGTCAGGGAAATTTTCCTAAAGACTAAGTGCCATTGTTGAATGTAAGGAGTGCCCAAATACAAAACAAAAAGAGGCAAGCAAAACATTAGTTTACATTTTTTTAAGATGTTTACAGTTGCCCCTTTCTTAATTAATATTTAATTCTAAAAAGTGCCAAAACTAAGAAACCATAAATACTTTTATTGTACTACTAAACTAAATTGCCTTTCTGTGTCAACAATACACAAAACTATATATTAAGTATTAGAAAAATTCTAATGAGAGAAGCCATTTCTTGTTTGTTTGTGGATACGTGAAAATGTATATTTTTGGATGTTTCCCTTTGCCTTGTTAATACACACAAAACAAGTGTATTCTTATACCCTGTTGATGTTGCCTGCTAAGAAAATTGTTGTGATTTTTGTTTTACATATCAGTCTTGTCTGCAGCTTGGTACAAGTAGATACTGCATGTTAAGAATGAGAAATGTGTTTTGTGGATTACCTTGAAAGCAAAATAGCTCTTTGTCTTACACTGTCTGGCATTGTGACAGTCTCCAGCAGACACTTTTAACTCAGAACAGATTTTTCTTTTGAGACTGTTTTGATATAGACTCAGATTTTATACATTGGAGGGCTGTTACCAGAATATTTTACATACAGCAGCAAACAGGCTGTTTTTAATTCTATATTGTGCAGCGAGTTGAGTCAGCGAGAGGAAATAGCAGCGTTAGTCATGTAAAGATGATGCCCACCTTGGAAGCCCGAATGCGTGTCATCATTCTCTTCCTGCTAATCGCCGTCCCACTTAACACTTTCTCAGCGAGTGTCCTGGACCCTTCTAGAAACACACCAAATGGGCCCATCACCACAACACCCAACCCCAGATCTCAGGGTAGGGGCTTTCTGTTCCCACTTTCTAAAAGCGGTGGGAACATGCGAGGGAAGCCTATGAATCAATGGCCAAAACAGCCAGCTGGAGCAGCAGAAATGCCTCCTAGGCCGCTGCCTCAGATAATGCTGCCAAAGAATGTAACAGCCAATGCGCTAAAGCCCCCCCTCGAAGGAGCACACGTAGCTCCGCCTCCTCGCAAACTGGTGGAAGTAGACGTGTGTCGAGGCTATTATGATGTCATGGGGCAGTACGACCTCACCTTTAATTGTTCCAAGGATGACTTCATCTACTGCTGTGGGACCTGCCATTACCGATTTTGTTGTCCAGACCGTTCAAGAAGGTTGGACCAGAACACCTGCCACAATTACCACTCCCCCGTGTGGGCCAATACTGCCCCTCCAGCAACCAAGCCCCCACCGCCAGTCCATCCGGACCTCAGCCGCATTGAGCAGAGCAACAACACTGTCTATGTCATTGGTGGAGTCATCTCATTTACAGTTGCAGTGGCTGTGGCCATCAAAGTGGCTTTCCACAAGGCATCAAGACAACCTAGGAACAGAGAACTCAACATGCCCAGGTACAAGTCAACCAATAATCTTATAATAATCAGCTGTATAGTGATCTAAATGGAACTTTTTTAATGGTGATACTTTAATATAATCAATGTGCTATAGATGTCATTACATTTACATTTCATTTACATTTATTCATTTGGCAGACGCTTTAATCCAAAGCGACTTACAGTGAATTCAAGGTACATATTTTTTTTTATTAGTACTATGTGACCATGTGGAACTGCATTTTTTTAATAAAGTTTATGAAGTGTAGTGATGTCACAGAGACAAGAGTAATATTTTAGGACACCTGTATTAACATCTGTCAGGTAACTTCAGAAGCTTTTCTGTGCCTTTCATAAAAAATCTCAATGAATCTCAATAACAATAAAAGTCTCATGCACCTGTATTTTCATGACTAACAACTTCTACCATGTTCTCTGTCAGGGCTCTTGTGGAAATGTTGCGTCACCAATCAAGTCCAGTTCAAGAGGGGGAGAGAAACAACAGTGTAGCTTTGGGAACTGGAGGAGGAGAGGGGACGCTTGGACGACCACCCAAAAACCTCTATCCTACCCTACAAAAGGATAACCGACGTAAGTGAAAAGTTTCTATTCTATTTAGACCTTTAGTTTGTACTGTAGTCATTAAAAATGTTCATTAAAATGTTCGCTTTAAATGTCAAATGCCAAATTTAATAAATAGAAATCATATTTAGAACCAGTATATCATAGTAGAATCATAGAGTAGAACCATTGTTATGGACATTGTTACATTTGTTTTATAGCATTGTTGCTTTATGTATTATACAGAGTTTTATGTTTCCAACCCAGCTTGAGTTTTGTGACCAACCAACAGCATAAATTCAGGGCAAGAAAAAACGTAGGGAAAAAGCAACAGCCAAATGATGAAAGGGCATTTGTGAATTATTTAGCATGGAGCTGTATATGATGGCTTTCGAATGAACAGACGGTGTAATATTTTTAAGATTTTGGGGTCCTAGAAAGAGCAGCAGTTAGAAAACAATGAATGTCAAAGTGGAGTTTATTGTTATTTTGGCCATATACAAGAACATAGTGAAACAAAACGACATTTCTCCAGGACCAAGGTGTTACATAGGATGACACAAAACAACACAGAACTTAAAGGAACATTTTACATAATTTATATACATACCCCAATTCAAACAGACAGCACAAGACAGTACAGGACGGTCCAATGACTGCTGGCACAGACAATCATACTAGGTCCCAGTGCATCGCCGATCAGTACACAGTTCTGTTAAAAGTGGACCTAGTGACAGTAGTGCAAATATAGTGCAGATGGCAAATAGCACATATGGCAAAGGGGAACTAAGTATGTACTTAAAAACATGCTCAGGACACTTAATGCTAATTGTAAATTAGTGGGTGCTTGTGCATAAGAGGTTTATTCCACTAAGGCAGAAAGTCACAATGATTAGAGATAGAGGTTAGAGATAGAGGTATGCAAACTTTTTTAAAATTAAAAATTATTTTCGTACAAATAAAATATTATGTGTGCACCCTCTAGTGTACAAACAGCACACTGCTAGTGTTGATGTAAAATGGTGCTATCAAATTACCTGATCAGTCTATTTTTTGAGTGTGCATCATACATAAAATATAATAATTAGATTGTCTTTACAGTCACATTAACACTGTTGCATCACACTTGTGATTTCTGGCGCTAGAAAATTACTTTAAGCAGAAGAAGAATGAAAATTCAGATGTACAGTTTGTTGTAAAAAAATGTTGCATGGTACTGATACTACATCAACTTGGTGGGACTGTAGTCTGTGTGTAGTTGTGTGTTAGTACAAAGAAGAATGTTTATTGTTCCTTAGGAACAAACACACACACACCCTATGCTTCTGTTTCACAGTGGGAAATCTACAGCAAAATTTCATCCATACCACAGGCTCCAGTCCAAAACATACAGCCACCATTGGTAAGTAAACAGCACATCTCTACCATAATCGTTTACTAGGGTTTAAAATACCACTAACTACCATTGTTGGTTTGTGTGTAAAGAGCGTGCGCCACGTATGAACAACATGCAGATGACCGGTGGTGGCACACTGAAGCCCAGTAAGCATACAAACATGATGAAGCCACAGCCTTCATTCCATCAGTCTCTACACAACCTGGCTCAGCTGCCTCCCTCTTATGAGGCCGCCATGAAGCCTGAGATGAACAGATACTCCTCTCTCAAGCGTCTGGGTAAGTCCCTGATTACCAGTGGATTGAACTGCTTAAGATTCATACAATATGTATGAATTAAAGGAAATAAAGATGTTATGAAAGGATTATGTTAAAGGTTGTTATGTTTTCTTATTATATCCCACATAATTTTAAACGTATTACAAAACATCTGCTACCAGTGTGAAGAAAAAGATGGACTAATGTAAAAAACAGTGTGACATTTAGTAATGTTGTGTTTTGAAGCAGAAATTACCTGCATTTAGTGTCATGTATAGTTTGAAGCATAAAAATATCTAATATGTGCTTTGTATTTAAGGCAAAGTTAGTGTTTCATCAGAACACATGGGAGATATAAATGTTTGTAAAGGTCAGTTTAATGAGGGCAAACTGTTGCAAAGCAACCACAATTCGTACAGACACATAAAGTTATGAGACCTCTCTGTCAGATAGACATTAAACCTCCTGGGAAGTGTGAGTTACAGGAAAAGAAAGTTCTGCACAGATGAAGGTTGTAGGTTGATACAATCACTCAGGCTAATCAGCCAAACATGGAAGGGTTTAGGACTCAAGCTAAAATATGATCATATCAATATAACTGTATTAGTCAACTTTTGTCAACTTCGAGTTTTAAAAGTTATATTAAAAGTGCTGTAAGTACTGCATTTTCTTCATGCTATGCGATATCATATAATTATTACATATGCTAGTGTCCATATTATATCAAAGATATCACTAAAAAAATATTTTTGTCTCTTTGGGTTTGTTTGGAATTGTGCCATTGAGTTGATAAGATGCTCCTTAATCTTTTCTTACTATGATCTTCAAGCATCTGTGTTTGGAAGGTAGAGTTATGGAAAGAGGGGTGTGTCTGATTTGTTGGTTAAATCTTCCCTTTCATCCTTTTGAAATAAAAATGTTATGAACAACAGCTCCTTTAACAGTCTTTTTACATGCATAAGATAGTAATGAAAATCTAGCTTATAGACCATAGACTTCTGACATTTACAGTTTCCTGGAAAGTATTTTCTTTTTCTTTTCTTTCCTGAATTACATTTCCTGCCTCACCCAATTTCATGATCCAAAACATCTTTTCCTTTACACACAGAAAAAGGAGGATTAGAGGACTATTCAGGTTACTGTACCACGAAACGAAGGCCCAACAATGCTCCTCCCTCCTTTCATTCTTCTCAGCACCATCTTCCCTGGGGTGGCGACTACACACTGGGGGGGCGAGGCACACTTCCCACCCATGCCACTCGTCCTCGAATACCTCACCCACAATCTGCACCAAGCCACACCCCAAATCCTTACCCTCTGGAACCACCAGAGTCAAAGAAAAACCATAATTATGACACACTTTCCAAACCACCACGCCGTGTTAAGTCAACAGACCAGCTTCTTGCTCTCGCTGATGGAAACACCCTCTCAAGGCATTCCAAAAACCAATACTACAAATCAAAAAACTCCAATAACCAGAACACCCTGCAGAAGTCCAAAGAGAGGCTGCTAATGTCACCAGATCATCTAGAGGAGGAAATGGAGTATGCTGGAGATGGAAGTGGGATGGGTGACTACAAATCTGGAGGGAGTGGCGGGATGGTGCCTACCTTGCCCCGCTCAAGCCATCAGAAAGCTCAATCGCAGCAGAATGTTTGTGATACACCGTCACTTGACCGTCATCACATGATCAAGATGAACTCGCACCCGACGTCGGGGCGAGAGCAAGAGCGAAATACGTCAGCAGCGCCAGGTCACCTGGGAGGAGGTGGGGCTGGAGGAGTGGGATGGGGCGACATGCCAGGAACAGGGGTTGTCATGGGAACCGGAACTCTGAGTGGACACAGTGCAAGGAGGCTCGCATTTGCAGCTAAAAGGCAAAACACCATTGAACAACTTCACTTTATCCCTGGTACAGGGGGGAGTGGAGGGGGAGTGGCAGCAAACCAAGGGGTTAGAACAGGAAGCAAGAATGAGGTTACTGTGTGAGCAGAAGCTGGAGAGGCTATAGAGAAAGTGAAGGAGGAATGGAGAAGATGGGTGAGGGATAGACTGTGTGAGGAGTTGAGGATGGTAGAGGGACTGCGAGACAGAGTGGGTGGAAAGAGAACAAATAATGAGAGATGAGAGAAAAGGAAAATGCAAAGAAATTAAAGAAACATAATTTGAAGGGGAGAACAAAGTGAATGAAACTAGATAATAGAAAGAGGCTCAGAAAGAGCCATTTGGCACCATTTTTTACAGATACATATTGTATAATGGCAAATTCATATTACATTAAAATTAGGTAACAACAGTTGTAAGTCAGGTTTGATAGAGCTTCAAAGTTGTTGTGCTTTTTATGTTAATGAAATTGCCGCTATAATTATGATCAAAGTTGCCATATATGATTATTTATTTGTGTAAAGTTTTCCTATAATCTACTGCACAGAATATCAATAGTGTAATATAAATTTCACATGATGTGACATATGAACTGAAACTGACATTTTTCATATCTTTGTTTTAATTGTCAAATATTTTACATTATTACACATTACAGAAAAAGCTGCTATGGAGCCATATTTCACAGAACAGCTCTCATCTTATAAATATGGTGAAAGCGTTTGGACTAATTTTGCACAAACTTATGAAACATCTGCATAAGAGGAGACAATTAATTAGTGTGCAATCACCCAAACAATTGATTTGTAAAGTTATTTACATGTTGACAAACACAATAAGAATCAGTTTAAAAGAGGCATAGAATTGAATGCAACCATAATGCTAGATCTCTTTTGAAATCCAAATTCACTGCTACATAATGAGAAAGTATAGCAGGATTGTTATATTGTTTGTCAAAATGAATGATGATGGAACAATATGGGGAACTGAATTCCACAAAATGTCAAGAGTGAATTTATTTTATAAGTTGGATTGTAATGAAGTTTGGGTCCTTCTCAACAAGAGAAAGCACGCCTTTACCATAAATCACTTCTAACTTATTCAGTGTGAATTTAACATGGATGTACCAAGTGCTTTTTTGTTCAAAGTTTGTTTTTGGAAACCTGAAATGTTTGCCCTTCAGTATAACTGGAGATTGCTTTGAACTATCAATGAAAGCCATTCTGGGACACAGTTGGGCAGAAAAGCCCAAATGAAAACCAAGAGAAATGTCTGACAATCATCTTTATCTTCATCTTAAAAAAGACTCATTAATGATCAATGGCACTTTGTTTGGATTCTGAGCCACCGCTTTATACGATGTACAAAGTATTTGGATTTGTGAAGGAGATTTATCACAAGGGACCCTGTACTACCAAAAGCACAAGAATAATACACAAGGACGACATCCTGCAATTCTGGGTGTTTATGGTTCTCTTAGGTATAGTATAGATGTAGGAGTACTCATAAATGTATTTGTTAATACATTTGTTAATATTCTGACATATAATTTGTGCATAACATGGTAGTCTCATTATCTCGCTCAGGTGTGTAGGCATTTTAATGTGCATAAAGCAAACCTCATGGATGGCTTTTAGAATCTCCATGTTAAAGCCATGTGTATATGTTATCAAAACCAAGACTTTATAAACAAGCTGGGGATACAGGTATGGCAACACTGCTAACCTGTATTTTCAAATCTGCTGTCACTTTAGATATGGACTTAACACATCGCACCTAACATTTTCATAACCAATAACGCTTATCAATATTAAGGGCTATACAACACATGCGTTAGAGGTACCTAGAAATGTTACCCAATGTTTATTAATTATTACCTAAATTACTCAATAATTGTATTATTTGCAGAATGATATTCATGTAGTTAGTAATTTAAAAAAAAAATAAAAATGTAAATATGGGATTCGTCATAAAAGAGCCAAATATCATTTACAGTATGATTTTGGCCTTTGAGAAATAGTTCCATTAATTCTTATTCATTTTTAACAGGTCTCATTAATTCATTTTACACCATGCGCCTTTTTGTCATAGAATTTATACCTCTTGATTCATTTTCAGTGTAATTAAACAGTGAAACTGACCATCTGCATAAAACACACAGTAAATATGTTAAGGAGGTAGTTTATATTACATGAGAAAAGTGAAGAAAGGTGGTGACATTTAACTTCACTAGTACTAGTGTGTATCTTAATGAATTATAAATAAAACTTAAAGACAATCTTCCTAAAAGCTCCGTAATACTTAGGTGTTTGTTATTGTCATACTATGACAGTTAATATTATGGTTAGTGGTGATTTATACTTGTTGTTACGGTTACCTTATGATTATAATGGTGATTTTTTTTCTTCTGTGGTTTTAGTGTTTTAGAGTGGTTTCTGTTTTAGATATCTTTCTCAATAAATTATTTTGAAATTATAAGTAGAAAATAGAAGCACAAACTTTAATCCACTAATTGTTTGCCAATTCTTAATGCATTCCTAATAATGAGGAGTGCTCTCAAAATTTCTTAGTGTGATGTCATAGCGTAATTGTTCTGAGCCTGCAAATGTAATTACGTGTTGCAGAAATATCACAATGGGTTTATTAATTGTCATAGGATGTATATTGTATGTGTGTAACTTAATGTAAATTATTTTGTTAATCAAGTGTATTCTATTTTTTTTTCAAGACAATTAGAACAGCTGAATTATTTTAGTATTTTATTGGTCATAAAAGTCTGTAGCAATGTCTGTTCAGTTTTGTATCCACAAGCCATAATTATGAAATGTTTATGAAATTTATTCACATGGCATATTACTGCAGAAAATAACAAACATTGGATGTGCAAATAAAGCCCTGAAGCATTTTACAAGGTAGCCTACAATGGAGTGTGCATTGTTTGCACAAGCAAACTACATATATAACATTTGGAATAAACAACAGTGAATATGTGCCCTTAAATTTTTAAGTACAAAAGCAGAATTAATGTTTCAGTTTCAAATCAGACATTAGCACAATGGTTCACATATATTTACTATTATATACTGAACTCTCTACCTAATATCCATGCTGGTTAGATTTCACCTTTGTAAAATTAAGTTAATCAATTAAACTTCTAGCTGCTGACACACACAAGGCTTTGGGTTATGTAAGTTACATAAAACGTATTTTTACTAATATATATACTAATGAATAATCATTATTTAAAAAGTGTTATATTATATGAAAAATCTTTACATCTTCTTTCATGAAACTCCGGATTTAATATAAAGCTAACAATTCCAAGGCAGCCATTTTGATAAGGACCTCCGTTTGAGCTGTCAGTATGCAATAAAATGGCTACTGTTAAGCGCTGGTAAAATGCGAACAGTTAAGAAAAATACACGTCGAATGTATGTGTTCCAGATCTATTACGTTTGGGAAAATACCACAGCTGGTGTTCCATATCCCAGTATGTCGTCATCTCTAAATCGGGCTATTGCTAGCTCGCTAACATAACAAAACTGACCAAACCACGGTAGCAGTGACTCGTTTATTGAAAAGCGTATAAACTGTCACTGGTTAAAACCAAAAGCAGACTAATCATATTGGTATAATAAGGCATATACATGAACAGGAATTATCTGATTTAAAGTGCAGCACTTTATAACTAAAACAGTCTCAACACCAGATGTGTAACAGCACACAGAAGTCCGGCTAGCCGGAAGTGTTCCAAGGTCCGGAAACGAGCAACGTCACTCGTTCCTGTGTAAATCACCACATAGACGGTCCAAAAAATTTAGCCGACAAAAAATACCGAACATATAAACAACAAAACATCGTCCGAAATACGCATTGATAAAACTAGCACAGGACATAAGTACGATAGATGCATCTGTTTTTAATATAAGGGACACTCGGTTCCATGCTATAGCAGAACGATTGCTGTGGAAATAGGGTCTGCTAACTAGCTGTAGCTTAAAGGCTAACCCTTGGAAAACAGCACGCAGAGCTGCTGGGGTACATGAGCGAGGGGGGCAGGGTGGGAGAGAGTATAAGCAGGCCCTGCTCATCTTGACCAGGCTAAAAGATGGATGCATAGGTAAAAGGCCTATTTTATTGTCTCCACTTGAATTTCATTGTGATGCATTTACTTGGACAGTATTTACGACAGTTGCGCTCCTGCATTATTTAGCTTGCTGTTGTTAGGTCGCGCATCATGTACTGACGGCGAGCTATGCTTTGCCCCTTTGCTAAATATGCGATACCAGCCAGCTGTTTTGCATGCTAACATGTTACACGTATCCCCAGCGTTTAAAGATTTCGCGTCCACTAATACGGCAAAGTTTTTTTTTTAAAAAGCGTTACTGACATTTTTGTTCATTTTCCCCATTTGTATATCTTTCCATTACACATAGGAGTATGTCCTAATGGACCTTTCATTTTCTAGTGATACGCGGTGCATTTAAAAGATGTAATAATGACAAGAAATTCAATTCCAACTCAGACTATTCACACCGCACTCAGCATCTTTTCAGCACAACTGCTTCGCTGATGTTAGACGTGTAAGAATAACTCGACACGGTTAAACAAAATAAAAAATGTAAACAATGTCTATGTTTTATATCTTTCCTGCTTTTGTGGCTAATGTCTCTGAAAATGTATTTTACGGAACTTCGTTTTAGTGCCGGTTGTGAATAAAATGTGACAGTCATTAATTGCATTATTGCTATTGTATCAGTTAGTATTTACGCCTGCTTGTATCAAACATTTAGATGTTGCTGATAAATATCATTTTAATGAGCACATTTAACATTTTGCATGATGAATTATTTAATTTTGGGGATTTCAGTATATATGTGAACAAAAAGAAACCCCAGTGAACATTTCCTCCATTACATTTCCATTACATCACAAGTAAAACAACTAATTTTAAGATATTCTGTTATTGTCACATAGGTAATTTTTGTTATGTATAAAGCTGTAATAATTGTTGTTGCTATTTATTATTATTATTCTTTAGTTGTGTTTTGTGTTTTTGTGTATTTAATGGGTTATGTTAACTGTCTTATGTTAAGAATCTTATCATTAAGTCACTCTTTCTTTTCTTGCAGTAAGAAGAGGAGTGGTAAAAAAATCACAACTTAAAAAATGGTAAAGGGGGATTTTTGATCAATCATGGAAAAGAAAATATGGAAAAATATATTGAAACAGAGAAAACCACATCTTTCCCTGAATGAGTGAATAAATAAATATTGATTGAAAGAAATCAACCCTTAGGATTTGGAGGGATCAATCCTACTCTGGGATGCTAATAAGCTGAAAAAATGTAACCAAGAGAGTGGATTTTTTTACTGTAAGCATAAAACATTAAGCACTTAAATGACCTTCCAAAAATATGAAAAAATGTAGCATCTCATTTTTCTACCAATCCAAATGTCTTTGCCCATTTTTGGCACATTCAGACTGAAATGTTAATATCAAAAGTGAACCATGTAAGGTAACTGTGATTATATGGAATTCAAGTGAACCAAACAGTGTTATTATATGGACTCCTGCATTCATCCCATATAGTGACATTGAGAAGTCAAGCAAAATACAGATTTATTGGGCAGAAGACATTGCAAACAATTTTGCAGAAGTAACAAATTCATACAAAAATCAAAACAAAAATGTCCCCTCATTGCTTCAGTTCAATGCCTGGACTACTTGGCCAAAGAATGGAACAGTGGACATTCTTTTTAAACAAAACACCAGTATCATAAGAACATTTTTTGAAATGGGAGGTGAGGTTGAAGGCTGCTGTTGAGGTAGCTTTTTTTTTTTAATTGATTCTGCTTTTCTCGCCATAATTCAGTAAGAAAGTGCAGTGGAAAAACTGTTGCTGCTCATATAGCAGAAGGTGTTGCCTTTGTGCCCATATGTTTCAGTGACTGGGAAATGTTCCAGTTTGGAAAATACAATGTGGACATCATAGAGATGCTGAGTGGACACCAGACCCATCAGTTCAAAGGTCTTGGATTAGAGCGACAACTTCAACACCAACAACAAGTACAGCTTCACCAACACCAGTTACAGCAGCAGCAACAGCAGCAAGGTGAGACGTCTATTTTGTCTGGACTTGGCTTAGGCCCAGTACAAGTATCTAGAGGCAGTGCCTTTACAGACTCTGCATCACTTTTTGCAAAAATGAGTGCACCTCCTCCACCCCTGCAACAGTCTCTTTCATCATCCTCTCAGAGTTTGAGGAAATCCAGCAAAATGTCTGGGAGCAGTAGTAGTGGTGGAAGTCATGTGAGTGGATATCCTCAGTTTTTGCGCTCATTTCATCCAACTGAGGCAGCCCTTGCACAAGAGCAGTTGCATTCAGGAGTAGGTCGATTTGATCATTTTGCCAGCAGTAGTGGAAGTGGAGGACTGGTTTCATCTGTTGCACCACCACCACCCCCATTGCATCCTGGCCTGTCAGTACCTCAAGCGTCACCTGGGCCATCCTCCCCATCTCCATCCAGTTCTGTTTCAACCTCCAATAACCCTCCCAGTAGTGGTGCAGTGACAACCTTGGGTCATCAATTGGCAGGATCTCAGTCTGATGCTCGAAGCCTTCATCAACAGTTTAGCTGCATGTTAGCTGCAAATCAATATTTTCTTTCTGGAGTACCAGCCAATTCCAGTCTGGAACAGTTCTTAGTTCAGCAAGGCAGTCACAACCATCTTGGTCTTGGTCTAAGCCAATCTGCAGTAGAAACAAGTTCTGCTCTTGCATCACCCCCTGGCCTTCATTCTTCACACTCAACTACTCTATCTCAGTCACAACAGCCAACACCACAACAGCAGCAACTGCCACCTCATACTTTGTCTCACCCACATCCGCACCATCCACTGCACTCTTCTTCACAGCACTCTTCATTGGGAAGTTTTGACTTTCAAGGAATCCCAGTGCTTTCCTCCAACCAGATAGCATCTCTAATGCAGCAGGAAACTGGTTTACCGCTTCCTCTTCCTTTACATCTTTCTTTATCAAAAGAGGATGAAAAAGTGGATAATGGTGGAGGGGGAAGTGGAGGTGGTAGGAGAAAGAAAGCAATGGCTGGTTACTTGCCACAAAGAAAGACTGATAACAACAACAACAACAGTAACACTCACAGCTCTCTAAACTCCAACACTAACAGTAGCTCTTCAGGGGCACTTAACCATGATAATACACCAGACTTGGATGGAGGTGGGGGTGTTGGTTTATCTGGTATTGGTGGAGATCCTCCTTCACACTTAACCTCCTCATCCTCAGCTTCTGTTGTCACATCATCATCTTCCTCTGCATCGTCTACAACAACAGTCTTGGTGACAAATGGCTCTAAAACCGATAACCATGGTTCCATGCCACCTCAGTCTCAGCCTGAAGATTCCCTGTATCAATGTGGAGAGTGTGGCAAATCTTTTACTCATCTCTCCAGTTTACGTAGGCACCTTCGCAGTCATGAATTAACCACAGCTGGCACAAGTGGCACAAGAAGTAACATTATAAACCCTGTCCTACATCCTGCTGATCCAAGTATTCCCCACTCTACTCAAGATGTTTCAACCTCATCTTCATGTGCCAGTCCTGACAAGACTTTTCATTGTTCTGATTGTGGCAAAAGTTTCAAGAAAAAGGGGCACCTGCTTCAACATGGAGTTATACACTCTGGGGCTCGGCCTTATGCCTGCACAACTTGCAGTCGTGCTTTTAATCGTCGTGAGTCACTCACCCGCCATGAAAAGATTCATGAAGAGAAACCATTTCGTTGTCCAGCTTGTGGTCGTTGTTTCAGGGAAAGTACTTCCCTTTTAAACCATGCAGCTTCTGGTACCTGTGGTAAATCAGGACGTACAACAAGGCCTAGGCATGAAAATAATATAGCTGAAGGCAAGAGCAATAAAGCTGAGAGTTCCCAAGATGGAATAACAACTAATACAGCGGGTGAGTAACACATAGAGCAGTGCATATTTATGGTAAACCAAAGTCAAAAGTCAACACATTTAATAGATTTGATGTTCATAGCAATTTGTGTGCATAGCATTATTACTGTTTAGTCTGTTGTGCAGGTTCTTACCGGAGTGATGGTTTCAGTGATGACTACAAGGCCCAACGCTCCCAAGGAAATATATATTCTGGAACTTCAGCATGTGGTGGTGGCAGCATGACAGGGCCAGCACTTAGGAAGGCACCATTAGCTCCTACTCTGCATCCACAACTACAAAACCAAACCCAGCAACATCATCATCAACAGCCACATCTCCCTCTTTCATCTCTGTTAGATGACTCTGAAGATGATGTCACTAGTTCTGTTAATAATGCCATTTCAGCCATCACTGCTGCAGCTGCAAATTGTATGGGCAATGATGTTACTCATAATGGAGCTAGAGGGGATGACCGAAGGGATATTATTGGTGGATTGCTTGGAGGTCTAGGTCTTGGGCCCCTTGGCTCACCTACTGGTCCATCATCAACATCTGGTCTGGACAAGCCCTACAGAGCTAATGCTAATCAGAGTGCTGTGTCCCTCAATCAGCAACCAAATCAGCAGTCTCTTGGCAAGCCCAAGCGCCCTCGTAAGCCCCGTAAAAAGAAAGAACCTGGTGCAGTTGGTGTTGAGGCTCCTAAAAGAAGACAGTCTGCTCACAGATCAGGGGCGCCTGGTGGGGATGTTAGGCCATATTTGTGCAGTATCTGTGGTCGTGGATTTGCAAGAAGGGAGACCTTACGGAGACATGACAGAATACACACTGGAGAAAAGCCTCACCACTGCTCTGTGTGTGGCAAGTACTTCAGAGAGGCATTTCATCTCAGTAAGCATCACACAGTGCATACTGGAGAGAAGAACTACAAATGTATTCTGTGTGGAAAAGACTTTGGATATGCTCAGAGCCTTAAAAGACATGGCAAACTGCACCAGAAAGGAGAACTGGAAGAAGTGCCAACAACACCAGGCGGCGAAAACCTTAACCGTTATTCATCCTCTGGGTGCAGCTTGATTCAAGGCGGTCAGGGCAACTCTTCATTCTATTCATACAGTCAAGACATCAAACCACAGACATCAAATGCACAGCCCCCTCCTAGATTGTACACATGTGCTATATGTTGGAAATCGTTCCGTCATCACTTTCACTTGACTGCACATCATCAAACAGTTCATGAGGGTGGTGGTGAAAAGCTATTTTCTTGTGAAATCTGTGGAAAGGCTTTTGCATACTCTAATAGCCTTACAAGACACAGGCTTTCTCAGCATGGGTTATCACGGACTGGCCATGCAGTAGCACAAAGGAGCACAGGGGAAGAAAGTAGAGTTGGTGATTCAATATCTGAAAGCGAAGCTGCTACAAATGCATTACTTCAGCTTGCACCACCCAGTGGCACCCATGGCGAGCAACAGTCTCATGGTGGAGTTCTTCATAGCCAGCAGCCTCCACCACAATCACAAGGTGGCTACTCCCCTCTTTTCTATGTGCCTGATGCCAGTCATGGTGCACCACACTCCTCTTCATCCAATGCCTCCATTTATTCTCATTCTCTGCCCTCAAGTTCCTCAGTGTCTCTTCTTTGTAACCATCAGCAACAACACACTGGGATAAAGGGTGAGTCCATTTACCAAACTGGTCATACAAACTTACCTGTGCATCCCTTGGCCTTGTCTCTATCAGAGCCACATCAGCAGCACCACAACCCCCAGCAACATTCAGCAGAGATTCAATCTACACACCACCATGGTTTTCAAAGCCAAGAAGAACTGAGGAGGAAGAAAAAAAAAAAAAGACGGGCAGAGAGAGGGGAGATAGGCTACAAACGGACCCCAGCTGCAAGAGCGGAGAGAGAACAGGTAGAACATTCAACTGGGGAAAAGCAGAAAAATGAAAGCAGGATATTTCTGAGGAGGAGAAAGAATGCAGTTCATGGGAAACAAAGTCAAATTAAAAAGCGTTTGGCTGTTCTTGTGCGAATCAGGCGAGGGAGTGGAGGAAGTGCTGTGTATGAACTGGGCCTTCCAGGTGGACTGAAACTTAACAACCTGCGTTCTCTAAATGTTCCCATGAAACGAAAGTCCTGTCCCCTTTGCCTTGGACCTACCTTCACACAACAGTCAGCACTTAAAGTTCATATAGCAGCTAGACATTGTCCAAAAGTGAGTGGTCTTCAACATCGATTGAGATGTCCAGTTTGTGGAAAACAGTCTCGCAAGTTCCTCTCAGCACTTATTCACAGAAGCTCCCATTTAGCCAACAGAGCATTTTCTTGTAAACATTGTCCTTGCCGTTTCTGGAATGCAGTGCTCCTCACAAGGCACAAGAAGGTTTGTCGGGGGGCACTTGCTAGTTTTGGACGAGAAAGGACTCTTTGTGTGAAATTAGTGATGGGATCAACCTACAGAAGGTTTGAGTGTAAAGGGAACTCTTCTGCCCTGCACATGGATTACAGTCCTTGTCATTAAACACAGCGTGTTAGCAGGTGGGAAAGACATTCTGAACTTTGGGATTTTTCTGACAAAAATTAAATTGTTTGTCAATTTTACTAAACATCCCATTTAGGCATGGACTTTGTGTATTATGAGAGATTTATCTTTTCTCTCTGTTATTATAAAAGTCCTTCCTAAAAATGAAGCCCCCCTACAGACTCACAAATGTATCAAATGCATTTTTAAATAAAAATTAGCCAATGTGTCCCATACCACACCAATCTTCTAAGAAGATACTTGTTAATATTAAAATTACCCTTGGCTGGCAGTAGATGACGTTTTAGTGTATTGACTAATGCTGTACTTTACTCTAACTGTAGGCTTTTTCTTACTGTTTCTTAACAAATGCTCTGTAGAATTATCTTGTCTTTGATATATATTGTGTTGTTGGTGTTCACTTAGAGCACGTGTGGAGATGTGATTTTATGTAAGTTAATTCATTAATGAAAGGATAAAAGAAGGGTCCTACTTTAAAAAAGTTTTTTGTTTAAAAAAGTATTTAAATTAAACTGCATGTTGGGCAGTGCTGTCCATGTGTTGAAAGGTCAGTTTTAAGTGATGACTGATGGTTAGAAGATGGTACTTAAGAGCTAATAGTGGAATTAACTTGCTGATCACAATGCAGATTTAACAGTTCATAATATCAAAAAGAACCGTTCAATGATTTGCTCTGTTTTGATGCATTTACTGTTTGGGGAAAAAACTAGCAGTAGCATGGTTGGGCCAGCACTTAAGCAAAAAGGATTTTCCACACTAGTCAGAGGACTGATTATGTGCCCTCAATTAGCATTGGGTAAAAACTTTACCAACTCTTAACTGTGACAAGTAAACCAACACATTTCATTGGCAGTACAGTGTAGCGTTCATGTATAGAGTTGTATAAACGGGGGACTGAAAGAAAAATGTACTGTAATGTAAATTGTGTCAATATTTTATTATTTTTTAAGCAAATGTCAATTATCTTTTTATCATAGCTACACTTCAGGTAGTAGAAAAGTGATTTGTAGGAGTTATCACTTTAGATCAGGTCTTGATTAAGTGTTTTAATGTGTGACACAGTCTGTCCACTTGCCAACTATGAACGTATCCCATGTATTTTTCAACTTTTATGTAGAAATGTCATATTACTTATAGCCTCTTTTCTTTAAAAAATGAAAATTGTATGTTTCTATCACTTTATTTACACATAAGCTGTTTGTTGATGATATCCAAACATTTAATAAAGTTTTAAAATGTTATATCCTTATTAATTTTATGTACATATTAATCAATGCTTAATTTGTCCTGGCTTAGACAATTCCTTAAGATGTTTTATTTACCAATTTATTTTGCTTATTACTATGGTTCTACCATGGTTAAAAATAGTTCTCTCAGGGGCTGTCAGTCCATAACTTTCTTCTTTGTGTGTGCCATGAATTGAGTCTGGAATATGAGGGTGAGAAATGGACAAATTTCCTTTATGAATGAACAAACACTCTTCCCTTTTGTTACAATGTTGAAGTAAAGTGTGTTAATTTTCTAACATTGAACGGAATGCCAAAAATAATGTTTTTTTCAAATCGTTTCTCTATCTCATATTGGTCAGACAAATTCTATCATCCATTATTTAATATCATGCAGTTTCAGACTCGTTTAGCTTTATTTTGGGGGAGAACAAAAGAATAGTGAATATCCTGTAGAATATCTGGGCCACAATTTTCCATGTATTGAAACTGATTAAATGGGGCTGACAAAAAACATGAAAGCATCATATTGGTGGCCCAAATGATTATGTGTTATGTTCTGAGTTTTGACATTAGATTTTTGTGAGGAAACGACAAATTGTAGCTATTATTTTCTGTTTTACCTTCCATTTCAGTGAGCTGTTAACTGCTTTAATTGAATGAGTTTTTGTGAACTGGATTAACTGATTCATTGGAAAAGTGTCCCTATAATAATCGTTTTCACAGAATCAACGCTGTAACACTAAAAAGAGATAGGTTAAATGTGTTTTTTTTTCTAAAAAAAACAACGACAACAGAATTTTCATTTTTGCTGAGGTTTTCTTTTAATGTGGAATATTTCTCAGGTATAGCAAATGACATTTAATTATTAATTTTATGAACATTAGAAATTAAAAGCCTGGGCTATCTCTGTTTAGTATTTCTGTTCAGTATTTAAGTAATGAAAATGAAACGATGTGTTAAACAAAAATACAGTACAGCCAAGGCTAAACTTAAGAGGTTGAAGTCTAACTAAATGCTTCAGTGTTCTATTAAAACATATTAGGCCAAATAAAAATGTCTAGGAAATTTAAGCCTGTGACAAAGCATACATCAATTATTATTTTAATGGCTTTAAAAAGTAAGTGTTACAACAAGGAAAGTAAATACATGGGCGTGAAAGTTTATACATGTTAGTAGTTCTCTGAAATACCCGATTCAGATTTTTTTGCGTTGTTTCAGTCAATATTTCTAAATTATTGCAGTTGTCCATAGCAACACTGAATTGACTTTAAACTTATATACTATAAAGATTTTCTTTGTGATTACAAAGAGCCAATAATTAACTCATATCAATATTTAATGTGTATTTAAGTATTAGTGTCCTAAGACAATGCATTGTCAAATGGTCATTATCTCAAGTGACTGAAGGTTCTAATAAGTGTTGGGGACTGTGCAGTATCCAGTATTTCTGCTTTGTCTCTTTATAAACAATAAGGTCCTTGGCATAAAAAAGGTTTTAGAGTTACTTTCGGGATTCTAACATTTGAAATCGCTCTTTTCCATGTTGACCAGTTGGTGGCAGAAACGGGTCCTTAGGTACAAAGACGAGGTTCAGCACAGCTGTCACATTAACGACGACAATGGGAGGAAAACAAGTCGACTGGGTGCTAGTGTGTGCGTGAGCAAGGCATGGAACGTGTGTGCAAAAGAACGAAATGGAATTTTGGCTCGCTGTTGTTTGGGGCAAACAAAGCATGAAAGACTTAGAAGAAATTGCCAGCGACAGATGTCTTTAAATCTGTTGTCTGAAAACCAATGTAAAAAACATGTCTGATTTTTATTATTATAAACTCATTGAAACCACATATAATACAATAGTTTTACGTGTGTAATCGTAAAACATTCAATAAGTATTATAAAACTTTAACACTCTCCTTGGGTTCATCAGGTTTAGCTTAAGCAAATCTTTTCTTTTATTCCTAAATCTTTTGTGGGCGTGCGCCACTTTCCCTGGATTCACGCAGTTTCTGTAGTCTCACGCGGCCGTGTCATGGGTTGGATGTGTGGGTGGGGCACTGTCCTCGACGGTGGCCAGTGGCAGGGAAGAGGGGAGGAGCCTTCCTTTCGCTTAGCCAATTACAGCCTGGCTCAGCCGAGTTTACGCGTGCGAACACCACGTGCACGGGAGAGCGCGTCTGTTTCTGAGAGGCAACGTGTAGAAGAGTCCTCAATGTTCAAGCTCACGTTTCCCGCGGATTACTAGTGAAGTGAAAAACTGTGTTCATTCGCCAGTCGAACTTGAAAAAGGGTCGCTTGCTGGTATGCATGTAGACCATCGAAATGAGTAGGACATAAGCGTTTAAAGCGTAATAGCGTGTTTGATGAGAATTTAATGTTTTAATACCTTAATCATGGTTATGATGGTATTTAAACACAGTTTTACAGTTACTATATTGATAAGTGGCCACATGTGCATGCTGATGTTCGCTGTGGAATGTAGGCGTCATCGCTAAAGATGGGAGTTAAGTTTGTTTTGTTATTGTTTTAATTTGTTTTTAATCAGTGTTGTCCACCCCAGAGGAACGTGTCTGTCACGAGGAGGTGTGTTTCATGAATATTAATCAGTGACGCGCCGCTTTGCCGACTTAGCGCTTCCACTCTTGGAGGTGTGACGTCACGTGAACGGCCCGTGTTCGTCCCAGCTGAGCGAAAAGATCGGACGGCTTTGCTCAAAGCGTGCGGCGACACACACGCACACACACACACACGAAGAGAAATACAGAAGGGGGTGACCACGGGAAAACGATTAAGCGTGTGAATGGAAAAAAGAAAAACAACGACAACATTCAACCAATCACGCTACGGAATAGGAATTGATTCAGCTGCACTTTCTACGCGTTGGTTTAATTTGTGAGACGACGCAAGTTTCTCTGCGGCGTTTCTCTTTTTGCACGAACTATTCAAGTTTGCATCACTGGATTTTCTCCGATTTTAAATTCACCTTTTTATCTGCTGGAGCTGTTGTATCCGCTTAATTCGTTGCTTTTATCTAAAGGTGGACAGAAAGGTGGACGTAACGTCGCTTCATCTTCATTTTTAAAAGTTCAGAAGACAAGCTGTCAAGAATTTCTGGAAATACTAGGAATGTATATTTTCATCAACACGGCGAATCTACAGTCAGATGAATTCAAAATACAACACTTGATTTAAAGCGGTTTTGAAGGTAATTTTATCTTTTATGAATGTTTATCTCTTTGATTAAAAATGCATAAGCTAGTGAACCGAGCAGGTCTTTCAGTTTGTTACGTTGATATGGTCTTGTGTTACAGTACGTTTTAGACATATGTTTATTTTTACGGAACTGTAACCACTGTATTTAATGTACGTACAAATACATTCTTTCTTGTTTAATATGCTGTCCGTCAACAAATTAATGACTTTGTGTCGTTGTTTCCACTATGAATCGTCGTGATTGGTTTGACGATCGTTCATTAGTATTGAACCAAGCATCCAAGCGTCTACTGGTCAGAAGAGTCTAGTCTGCCGGACGCTGAATGATGGCGAGGCCGCTTTCACAGGTCCTTCCCCTGGACCTACCCTCTGCTGGAGCGAGCCCGCAGTTTGGCAACAGTAACCAGGCAGGAGGTTTGCTTGGCAGCGGTCACAACTCAACTGCAAACTTTAAGTCGCTCCTACAGCTCCCCGTTAAGGGTGATCAACGTGTCAAAGACTGTTGTGACATAAAGGGTGAGAAAACGCACCTGCTTCCATGAAAATCAGGACCCCTGTCTAAACCTTTATTGCGTAATGTCATTTGTGGTTAGCCCCATCATTGAGTCTAAACAATGTTATGATTGTGCTTTTATTTTGAAATGTATAATGGTATTGGGAGACTTAGGTGTAATTCTTCAACATAATTTTCACATAGGACATAGATAAAGAGATAAACAAGGACTGGGCCATCCAGTCACTTAGCTCAGGTAGTCTGAGGTCAGCTATTGGCCAAGCCATTCTGTTTACAGGCGTGCGCAGGGCTGGGCAGTATAACCACAACAACAATTTCAACTTCTTATAAATACAATACTGCAGAAGAGCTCATTCATGTATTTCCATGGTGTATTGACTAAGTTATGTATTTATTATGTAGACTGGTCACCATTAATACAAACTGACTCACTAATCAGATGAATATAGTTACTGTTAGAATATTTAGTCAAGTAAAGACAAAATCCAGTATCAATTCACTATCTATGTGTATGTGACATGTAGATGATATTTTTCATCATTATTATGTAATCATTTTAAATTGTACAGCAAATGATTCAGCAACTCTCACACTTGTGATTAATCATTTTAAAAGTCTGGTGGTGTAAATACATATTTGAAGGAAACAACAATACAAAACAAAAAATGTCCCACTTTATTATGTCTTTAATGGCTCTGGTTTCCACACCAATATGCTGTAAAATGCCTGATTTAGCCTAACTAGCAGTGTTGTTAAGACTCTAGACCCCACCCTAGAGAGTCTCATACCCCACCTAAATGTTTTACGATGGAAACATACAGAATTGGGTTTAAGAGTTACTACAGTATTTTTTAAGAGTTTACCTATTGTTTATTGTTGGCTTAAGTTTTAATGTGTTTTTCCTATAGATTATACAGGTTTAGGAATACCACAACTTAACATTAACACATTGTGTAATATTCAGATTGCAATCATATTGCAATTTTATGCAATTCTTGTTATCATGATTTGTGTTTCAGCCATAATATTATACTTCTCAAATGTTTTTTTCAAAAGTTATGTTTGTATACCACAGGCTTGAGCACCTGCACTGCATTGTGATAGCTTTGCCCGGAACATTTACGACTGAAAGCATATTAATCTTTTGCTAAAGCAAGCTGTTGATCAAGGGATATTCATGTTGCGCTGATACACTCAGATCTATGAGAAATATTCACATGTTGACATTGCAGGGGTAGTTCTCCCAAAGGTTTGAGAAAGTTGCAGGGAAGTGTTATTTTGTCTTTTACTACGGTTGGTCAGGTAATCTGAGAACCATAACAAGATACAGAAAAAATACAGAAAAATACACAAATCTGGCAATGAATCTTTCTAGCGAGGGTTAAGTAAATATGGGGTATTCATTATTGTTCTTGTGTTCTACATATCAGAGTTAGCATGACTTTTTTTTTAGATGTTTCAAGGTGTCTCTAGTTTTAAGATGAAGTTGCTCTTCTCTGAATAATGTGGTAAATGACAGTAACATTAATGCATGGTAAATTATATTGTATTAAACTGAATCTTTTCCTCTGTTTTGTAAAGGTAAGGACAGGTTAGATATTGACGAAGACTCTCTTGGTCACTGTGCTCTGCGCAATGGCTGCAGCAATGGACTGGTTGCCGACAGCAGTGGAGCAGGCACAGGCAGTTTCTCTAACAGCAACAACAATTCTTTCCTGGGCCCGTTGCTATGGGAACGAACATTGCCATGCGACGGTGGTCTGTTCCAGTTGCAGTACATGGATCTTGAGGAGTTTCTGACAGAAAACGGGATGAGCAGCATGCACAGTACTTCCAATTCCACCTCTGCTCAGATACCTTCTCAGAGCTCCCAGTCCGCCATCCCTAACCAGGGCTCCCAGTGCCTACCCACCTCCCCCCCGCACTGCTCCTCATCCTCCTCACCTTCATCAGCCACTACTTCTTCCTCACCCTCTCTGCTTGGGCTGGACATGCACACGCCGCAAAGCATTCTGGGAGCTGCAGACTGCCTGCACAGTAAGTATGTTTTTGTAGTTCAGAGATTTAACTAGCTTCAGACGACGAACTAGAAAGAATGTTAGAACCCCCCAAAATATACAAATACACATTGTGGCTCAGTCTCGCAAAATTGGATGTACGCAAGCATTTAAGCATCTTTTTTCCATTCTGCTCTCAAGAATTCACTTGGATTTTTGTCTGTGCGAGTTGTCAATATACCAGACTGTTGGGTGTGTGTTTATTATGGTGTAGTTTCAGTGTATTAATGGTTTGGGTGTGAGTGTTAATATGACTGTGGATAGATGTTAATGGTCAGTATTTAAAGGGTGCAGTTTTAAGAGGTTTGGGTGTTTTTTGGGAATGTGTTACAATTATTTGTGCTTTTATAAATTATTTGTGCTTTCACAAATATGTGAAGATTGTGTACATTACATATCAAGAACTGTTGGGTTATTTGTTTATGTGTGTTTGTTTGAGGCGTGGGTTGTGCATGTTTACCGGTTGCATTGGGCCTTTGTGCATCTTTGTTATTTTTAAAAAATGGGCTTGGTTTGGAATGTACATAAAGGTAAAATGGTGATCTTTGCATGGCTGACTTACAGCAAGGTAAAAAAGCAGACACAGATAAATGGAGAGAATAGTGAGTCAAAAGAGAGGAAAAGATTTTGATATATTACTGAGAAAGAGAACCAGACTGAAAGGTTGGTAAGTAAACAGTCAGAGAATGAAATGTGGAGACACAGGTGAGCCAAACCAAAGAATGAAAGGGAGAGAAAGTGTGTGCGCACATGTGCTCGCATGTTTTTAAATCTCTTCCTCCTCTCACACGCTTGGTCCATGTGCACACACTCAATCACGTGCAGAGGCCGCGGCAGGCAGAGTGAGAGCAGAGACAGGGGAGGGCCATAGGAGAGGAGGCATGTGTGGGAGTGTGTGTGTGAGCGTGTGTGAGTTTGTACAGGAGAGATTGAAAGATTGAAATGGAATGACTCGGCGTAAGTTGTTACTGTACTTCCGAATAAATATTTGTTTACGTTTCTGGAGAAGCTATGGAGAAAGAGGGAGACTTTGAAAGGCTGTTGGCGTTTAGAGTGTGTTCTCACAAAGCACAGTGCAACACATCACACAATGAAAGACCGGTCATCTCAACAAATATTTGCAGAGATTTTATAAACACAAAAAAGCATTATGTTGTGTTAAAATCGTTTTTTGTTTACTTAAGGCCATTTTGAAGGTAGAAGTCTATTGTGAAAGCTCTGTGTAACGAAACGGATTTTTAATCAGTAATGCTGGTTTTGTTGTGCTGTCACAAATGGATTCATTTTAATGTGTGTGTGGAGTCTGGCACCCTGCCAGGCAAGATAAAGAAGAAAACATTTTAAACTGATATGCCTGCAGCCTTTGTAGGTCTGCAGGAAAGTGTGTGTGTAGGAGGACTTAGAGAGCGATGAAGGTCTAATGTGTGTGGGGGTATGATTATGTGTGTGTGTGTGTTTCACTGGCATATATTATTTCCATGCAGGGCTGGATTTAAGTGTATTGGGTTGTGTTTTTTAAATGTCAGTTGGTCAGTGGTGATATTAGATCCATATTTTTAGCCTTGTCTGATTCCATTGACAGAGGTGTTCCTGTAGCTCTACAGTAAGAGAGCTTACAATGCCAAGGTCATGGGTTTGTTTCCCAGGGAACACACAGAGTGATAAAATGTATGCGCAGTTGCACTAAGCCTGAGGTATACATGGAAATGTCATGTTCTAACTGTGTTTTGGTTACATTTAACCTTAACCCAACTGGATTTGCAGGACATTTTGTACTTTGTCCAAAGAGTTTCCAAATTGAATTGATAAAAATCACTACACAAATTATTTGAGAAAGCAAAATAACTATGAACCACTTCTAAAATGCATTGCTAGGGGTATTGTAAAAAAAATCTGCCTGTGGAAATACAAAAATATAATTGATTTGTGGTCTGTTACCTCACACTGTCCTCTAGTGGCCATTATTGGTACTGTGTTAGAAATTACATCATTGTGAAAACTGCAACTACGCGTTAACTTAATTTAACCAATGTGTCTTATGTTCATATGTTCAGGTACTCCACCAGGTAGTTTGGCACCAACTCCCTCACCTTCTTCTACCACCTGTCCACCACTTCCTACTCCGCCCATCACTAATGGCAACGACTTGCCCTTTGACCCTGACTCTGCGGATGTCACACTGTCGAGTGTGCCTGGACAGGAGGCATTTGACCCCCGCAGCCATTGTTTCAGCGAGGAAGAGCTCAAACCTCAGCCCATGATTAAAAAGGCTCGTAAGATGCTTGTCCCTGAGGACCTAAAGGTGAGAAGCTCAGATGTATCTTTTCAGTGTCATGGAATGGTGATATTTTAAACCATTTATTAGATAACTTTTGTTTACATGCAGCATGTTTATATTGTATTTGTCTCATACTGGAGACGTAATATAGTTTCTATTGAAATTACAGTTGCAACACTTACATAATCTTGCCAATTGCAATGCTAGTCTAATGCTACCTCTTTCATCTCTTCATGCATTACATGAGCATGTGAATTTTATTCCTAAGTGATTTTAAATCAAAGTCTACTTGTGCGCTTTAAGTATGAACTGTCATTTTTTACTTTCTTTCTGCTTATTTCATCATGATTAAGAATGCTGTTATCTTATCTTTGGTCATTTAAATATAGTTGTTCTGAAGGATCTAGCTGGAGAATTTTAGTCGAGTGGTCTGTTGTACTTTATTACAATATCTTAGATTACAAATTTTAGATGCCAAGCATGCTGGATTAGCATTAGAAAGTGTTTGATAAATCTTTTTATTTTGACATTTTAATTCTTTGGGGAGCGTGTGGCTTCGTAACTTGGGTGATCATATCTAAGTATTGAGGCAGATGTCTTGGAAACATCTTAGATATAACTAATTGTTATAAAGGGCACAGCAGTCCATTTGAATCACAGTGTGGAGATGTGACCTCCTCTGGGAGCAAATGATTTGAATACTTGAACAGGAAGCAACATTCATTTCTGAATGTTTTGAATTCTTTGCTCTCTAAAATGTAAGGAAGCTTTTAAAGTAAATAGGTGTTTAGAGAAAACAGTACAGTAAGTAAATACATTTTCAACAGTAAGTACATTTACAGCAGTAAGTAAATACATTTTAAATGAATGTAATCTTCATATTCATATTCATGATTTGAAAGTGTTATAGTATTGTAACACTTTTGTATTTTAACACAAGGTTTGGTCATGGTCATCTTGTGAGATCTACTGTCCCTCAGTAGTGTTAGTGAGTGGTGTGAACAACAGCCCTGTGTCTAGCACTCTGAGAACAACCACAAATCCACAGCAGCACTTTGTGTGTGATCCCAAACAAACCTCAGGCCTCCTGCTGGTTCAAACACATTTATCACTGGAATGTCACTCACAGTTGCGAAAATGACTGCGTCTATACAAACAACTACACAATTACTTTCACAAATACACAAATCACAGATGCATGAAATCAGGCAAAATTTCCCAGCTGTGGTTGTGGCCTTATTAGAGAATCAAAGAACCTTTTATAATTTTCTTTAAAATTAAATGGCGGTTATGCCTTTTACAATTTTACCTCACACACAGGTCAATGTAATCTCTTTAATTCTCTATCTTTCATGTCTTACTCTGTTTTTTATTTCCATTTGGTCTCTGTCACATCTATATTTTTCCACTGCCTCAGTATTTAATACTACACAGGAGTGGAACCTTGAAAAACCATATGCCTGTGACAATAACTACAGCTTCAACAACATTAAAAGATTTTTAATAACATCTCTGTATTTCTTCTGTGTTTTCTCAAGGATGAGAAATACTGGAGTCGGCGCTGTAAGAATAATGAGGCAGCAAAACGTTCCCGCGACGCTCGTCGACTGAAGGAGAATCAGATCTCGGTCCGCGCTGCCTTTCTGGAACGTGAGAACGCTGCACTCAGACAGGAAGTAGCTGCCATGCGCAAAGAGCTTGGCCGGTGCCGAAACATCCTGAACAAATACGAGAGTCACCAGCTGGATCAGTAAGAAGGAAGGAAGGGGAGGAAAAAGAGATGTGGGATACAGAATGATGGATGGACAACACAATGAATGTTTCTATCATAAATAAAGACAGAGGAACTAGAGAAATGCATCAGATATTTGAATGATATATGAAGATGGCACAAGACCTTTATAGTTTTAAACTGGAGCGGGAGGGCATGTTACCTCTTCAATGTTTGTAAGGTACAATGGCAAGATTTTAATTATGGAGAGAATTGTATATTTTTATACGATACTTAATGGAGAAAGGAAATTTTTGAAAGTAGTTTTTGTATATTTTCTATCATTTTTAAGCAGAGCGATGAAAAGAACTGGTAGGGGTTTAACTGTATTTGTAAAAATCAGCTTAATGTGGTATTTTTCGAAACACCTAGTGGTGGAAGAATTTGATCTCATGAAAGAGAACAAAAATAAGGGTCAGATTTAAAGGAAATTCACAGAATTTAAAAGTAGAAGATTGAGATTGAAAATAACTTTCTTGAAAGGTTAAACTGTAAAATGAGAAAATATACATTTGTATAGAAATGTTGTAAATATAGATTTATTCAAGCACTTTGACACTCAGTGTTGGATAAACCTGTTCATAAGAATTTGGCTGTGGAAGGTGGAGAGGGCATGTAGAATGACAGGTGCATCCCAACTCTTTGTAAAACTTTTTTTTTTTGCTCTGCTGACATTTCTTTGTCATTCTCAAAGGAAAACCAAACATATATTAAAAGTAGGAAGACTAAAGACTTGCATTAATAATCACACATTTTAGTGGCATTTTTCTGATGTTAAAAGGTGAACTCAATAGGATTCTTTATCTTAAAGTTGGTATGTTTTGTCTACATGTACTCACCTTTTATATCGGAACCAGTTTCAAACAGTCAGGAGATTTGCGGAGGCTGTTCTTGCTGTGCAAAAACACCATTTGACCTCTGGATTGAAAATATGGGCTCTCATTTAATTGTATAGAATGATAACTTTGATGATATTAGTTGTACAGAAATTTGCGTTTCAAAACAGGTTGACATGCAGACAATGATGTGTTTCTGCTCCTGCTGGTTTGAACTTGTTTATGCAAACACAAACAAGCCAATAAGCAGCTTCACTTGTATTGGAACAGTTTAGAATTTTTAGAACCTGATTACTAAATGTTTGCAAAGATTCCTTTATAAAATCCCGGTTTTCTTTTGTGGCTGTTATTTCTACAGATATGTCTGATTCTTTCCTTAACCATTAAAGGACTTTACATATTATGAATTATTACTCTGATCATTATTGTTTTTGCTGGTAATAATACAATTTAACTATGTTATTTTCTTTGATGTTTTCTGCCTTTAAATACCCAAGTCAGTTGAGAATTTGTAACTTCCTGTTTGTTATTGATCATCATTCATCATCAGTACCAGCCGTAGAACAAGTGTTGCCATGACAGCCAGGTCAATTTGTATATCTGAGAAACACTTGGAAAAACTGTTGCCCTTGGCAATTATAAACTCTGCTTCAAAAAAATTATTTTTCTCATTTTTTTTCTGTAAACAACATTATGGTGACCCATTTGCTTGTTTTCCTCTTTTTGTGCATGTAGGTGTTTGAGTAAATTACTGCCTTTTGCCCATTAATCTGCCACCTGTTTTCAGCAGTGACTATTTACTTCTGCAGATGGATTGTGGGTATTGTTGTCCTTATTTTTCTGCACTTCCACATGTGGATGGGATGGCTATGAACATTTTGTGTTGTGACTCCTGTTCTTTGATGGACAAATGCCCTAATTCGTCAGTGTACTGACACTTCACCTAGCCAAAGTAATGCAGGGGAATGTAGTCTTTTCTCCAAGACTGCAAATAAACAAATGTCTTTACTCACTAAACGTGTATGTTTATTTTTTTATGTTATGCATGTGTCTGTGTGCTAATGTGTAAATATAAATTAACGCATGGTTGCAGCATTGTGCTGGGAAACAAGTGTGTATAGTAAGGTTTTTAAGCCACTGTATGTGGTAACAGCTTTGAAGTAATATGTTTTGCAAAAAAAAAAAACTATACAAAGACATTGAATTGAGTAGCTCCTTAAAATGCAGGAATAGTTTATATTGCCTTTATAATAATACAATTATATAATCATTTAACAAAATCCTCCTATATAAGCTTTTGGCAGCAGAATTGATCGTACTCTAAAGTTACTGTTAACTATTATTATTATGAAGTTAAAAGTGAGTTCAGTGTTGTTTAGCATTGCTGGTGCTATTATCCCTGCCCCCACAGCAAACAGAACAGTGACATTGGTATATTGTTACACCCCTATTGTGTTTTAACCACCATTCCCTTAATTAGAAAATGGTTTCATAAATAAAATGTGTTCACCAACAACACTAACCAGGAAGATGTGTGTTCAGTTTTACTCAGTTTATAGAAGCACCACAAAAGTTTGTGGTTTGTAGAAAATGTCTTAACCACCCAGCTCACACATATACTGCAGTGGCTCCTAGGACAAATATCTCAAGAGTTATATGTGTAAATACTGTATATAATTTAAATCAATATGGCAAAAGGAAGTAGCTGTAATGCTTAAAATCCAACATTATTGAAAATAATTGACTTTAGTTAAATGTTTAGTTTAATTTAGTTTAATTGCTTTATATACAGATACAATTACAGATAGGAAATTACTACCAAAATGATAAACATATGGGGGAAAGATGTATGGTTTTTTTCTCTTGGGCACTGTGGCTGTAGTATCTAGTTAAATGTGTTTTCTTAGCAATAACCATTTGATGGATAGATATTTGGGATTGTTTATTAGACAGCGATCTTTATTCTCTCACAATTATAGAGTGTGTCCTGACATTTTTTGCATAGGACCATATTTGTTGATAAATCTACTTTATTGTACATATATGTAAACCTGAAAAAGCACCTGCCTCATTTACCTCCTTTGGAAACTAGCAGGCATAAGGATACCTACAAAGAGACTAGGAACATTAGGAAATTAATACAGTGCTTGTGTCAAACTATGAAGACCTTAGTGTGTGATGGTATCTGAAGACTGTGTAGATTTGTGACCAGTCCCATCCTCCAAGGAAAACAGATTTGGTCCAACATGGTCTTCATTCTTGGTATAGTGTTGAAAGAGGAGTTGTTGGAAACTGTTGTGGATCTTCATCCACAAGAAAATGAGATATAAAGGTGTGACATTCATCAATAGGGTGAGATGTGTAATGTGTAATATGTAAATTAGTGGCTCTGCTTTGAATTTATTGACTTTTGTTGGTTTAGCTGGTCGGTCTGTGATGGAGTGCCTTTATGTTTATTTGTTAAAGTGACGTGTGTTTACTCTCACATGCAGAAGCAGGTTACCTTATGTCTTATGAGAACCTGTTACATGAGTACCTGTGCTCACCTCAGACAAGACACTTTTGCTGTGATGAGTATATAAGAGGTGGGTCTATTCTCCCTGTCCAACAGACACTTTGTTACAGTATTTCCCTTGGCACAGTATATGTGTTTGTGGACAAGGGTGTATCCATGTGCCTGTGGCCTGTCATTTAATGTGGGGGTGAATGTTTCACTCATTTGGCATCAATGGAATTGGGTGAAAGGTCTTTTTTCTACCCACCATTTAAAACACTCAATATGATCCAGATGTGGGTTCTCGCATGTACCGTGGCTCCACTCCTCCCTCACCATCACACCATCACAGAACCCCCTCCTCTAGACTCTCCCCCATCCTTATATTCCCCTCTCTTGTTCTTACCTCTTTCATAGTTTCTGCAGTGAGTGTCTGGGAACGATGGAGTTATCTCTATTCTTCTCTGTTCTGGGTCTGTGGGCCCTCAGCAGTCTGTCCGCAGCATCAGGTGAGTGCTGTGTTTGTGAGTGTATGTAACAGTATTAAAGGGCAACAGTTCAATTCAAACTTTTTGAATTGATTAAAACTGATGAATGGATAACAGGCTTGGTCTTCTGTGACTTAAAGCCTAAAATTTGACTATTTTTCTCTGTGCTTAAAGAGTTCTGCGAAACTTGTACAATTGTATATACATTCTCATTTCTCATAGGATTTATGTTCTATAATGTGTGTCGTATTGCTGGGGAAAGAAAGAGAGAGAGAGAGACTATATGTATATTTGTTATTTTAACATAATAAATATAGGGGAACATGTTTCTACCATGATCTCCACCCTTATATATATTTTGCCCTGACAAGCTGTTTCTAAGAATGCTTAGAATACTATTCTTCCATGAAACATGGAACACACACACACACACATACATACACACACACGCTTTATATCATTTGTTTCAAAGTAATTTATAATGAAAATTACACTGAAATTATACTTTTTTCCATAGATTCCTTTTGCACAGATTTGTTCAATTATTTAGATAACCATACAGATTACTATTATAAATTCAGTTGTTCCTGTGTTTGTATGTCTCTTTTTTAAGTAATAACTGCAAACCTTTATTTGACGCCTTACTTTTGATTACAAGGTGTATTTTATTCTAAAGTTGTTTTGGGTGGTCTACATGCATCATTGTCTTGTTTATATAGATGTATTGTGTTATACACCTGGTTCAGCTCATAGAATAGTGTTTTAGGCAGACAGCCAAACCTTTAACAGCCTGCTATTTCATGGCACAAATTCAATAGCTAGTAAGACAACTGTACATTATAGTGTCAGTGTGTGTATGTGCCTGCCTGCAAATATGTGTGTGGCCATCTGTATGCAAAACAAATCTGTCAAAAGTCTGTTGATTCTGTTTGTTTTTTGTTGATTTTATTTTGTTACAATGTGGATATATTTGTGCATACATTTTAAGTTTTTTGTGTATGCTTATATATCTAGAAGTGGAGGCAATGGAACAGTGCCCAGAGAGAATTCTGGGTAATGAACGAAGACGAACATGCCTGAAAAAGTGCCAGGAGGACAAAGATTGTGGCAACAAGCGTCAGTGTCTCTGTGATGGACAGTGTGGACTTAGCTGCGTTGCTCCAGGTCAAAGCTAGAAGCTACACAATGCACTCCCTTACACAAAGTTCATTTTATAAGTATAGTTAAGCAAAGTTTAAATATATTTTTACGTATATTGTGTGTAGTAAATATCAGCTTGTCATGTTATCTTTAATGTTTCAGTTTCTAACAACATACTAAGTTATAATGCATATATTCCAGAAACATTGACAGAGACCTACATCTGTGTTAAAATGGACAAATAGAACAAGATTAGGCTGGTTTATTTCATTTTAAGATGTTCTTCAAGCCTGGCCATGATGGTCTTTAGTTGGTCTAGCTGGTTTCTAGCTTGAAACCAGCTAGCTGGAAGATTCTAGCTGGAAGATTCCACAAATCTGACTCTTCTTTGTGAACAGGTCGCATGTGTCCGTGGCCTCTTCCACCTGGCAAACATTTTGATGTAGCTCTTCTCTCCCCATCACCCTCTTTCTCTGCCCTGCTTGAAGTTCGTTGTAAAAGTGGATACATTATGCCTAATGGGTTAGATGCAACAATACGCCGTTGCCAAGGTGACCGGCAGTGGAGTGGAGATGAGCCTATTTGTACAGGTAAGAAACATATTTACATTGTTATGGGTTGTATCATTTTTTTAACCTAACAGGTTGGCATAGATAACACTAGTCAACAGTTCAAAAGTCATCATTCATGCAGTTCTTTATAATACAAATATATGCAATGGGGAAGTTATATTAAAATAACTATATATTTTTTAAATGTTTGTTTTTGGTGTTATGAAAAAGAACTATGAAACATAAAGGGTTTCTTATCAAGCTGTTTCATATATATATTATGTCAAACTTGTATGTATGATGGCGACATCAGTCCTGCTGGGTCAGCTTGCCCTGAAACTGACAAGTTATGTCAGTATTATGTAACTACAGGGAAATACCTTCACAGTAGCAATATTATCTGGACACAATATTGAGTGAAACCAGCTATGTTATTTGTCAGATGTTTGTCACTGTCTGCATAATGTGCTGCATGACTAAATTGTGAAACAAAAAGCTTAGATTTAGTGAACCTAGGTCACAGCATGGATACACCAATGAGAAGCCTGCTTCTGGGCTACAGAGTTATTATAAAGACGTGGTTTTTGTGGAGAGGAGGCATAAATCGGCAGAGCTCCAGGCTGCAGCATTCCCAGTATCACCCCCACCGTATTACACACATTCACACACACATTTCCTGAAGTAACACAAGAGGTATTTCTAGGAATAAGCTGTCAAAAGCTGAATTGTGGGCGTTTGGGGTCTGAGAGAATCATCATATTGCAGTTCTCTCTCCAGATAAGTGACACTCACATATCATTTAACAGCCAGAAACAGGCGTGTTAGACGCACCGGATTCACACGCAAAGTTCAGCTGTATTCAAAGCCGGCTTGATGGGCAGTTTGATGTTTGTGTTCACATTCACTGTGTGATTTCCTCCCCCTTTATTAATCAGTCATCCTCACTAAAAGGGGGAGAGGTTTGATATACTGCATGAGTCAAGTGCTCAGAAATGTGAGAACAGCTTGTACAAGATACATTTTTCTGATAAAACTCATAAAAATATAACAGCCCACAGTGTCCATCCATCATCTGGCTACCTGGCATACCTCAGTATGGTGACCTGTGACATTATTCCATAACAGCCCAACATGCAACTGATCATTTACCCACACTGTATTTGTGCTAACACACTTATTTAAATACAGTGGGTAAAAACTCACTCACAACCAAGTTTCTAAGCCATGCAGTCTAGACCTTTCCCTGTGTGAAAGGAAATAGGTCGGCTAAACTTATTTTACCACATAGTCTGAACTCAAAGCATAAACAAACTCTTGTGATCTTCCCACCAGCCTCCCAAGATGGAGGACGTGCAGAGGAGTCGGATCTGGTGCCTGAAGCATCCTGTTCTTTGCCCGATGATGTTGATCTGCTCTCTGTGCATGGCAGTGGTGCTGTGGGATCCACCATCTGGTACCAATGTGCACCTGGGTGAGACAGAGATGACAGTGGAAAGAAAAATCTGTGATATTAATGCAGTATCTTATTTTGATTGTGCTTATGCAATACACACACCTTGTTTTTTTCTATACAGATCTGTACTGGCTGGCCATAGTGAGAATATCTGTCTTGAGAACCAGACGTGGCAATACCCTCACCCCATCTGTCGCCGTAAGTGAACGTTTGCATGTGTACTTAACGGTTAGAACCTTTACATGGTAATGACTAAAAACAGACTTTTACTTAAATGGAAACATGCTACTGCATGTAATGTACCATGTGGAAGAAAATAGTTTACTAAAAATATTAAAGGGATCTCTTTGCTCCTGCACACCATAAGAAAAGAGAAAAGGAGTGAGAGCGGAGCGGTACAGACTGTGGGGGCGTGTGAGTAGGTGGATGAGACGCTATGTAATGTGTGTGGAGTTGTGTTGTTGGGTACCGTTGACTGGTGCAATACTGCCCTCTGTTGGATCAACATAATTTGTTTTAAGGCCATCTTGAGACAACAACAGGTTTTTACTTTAAATTATATCAGAATGTAAATTTGTGGATATGTGGGATGTACCGATTAAAAGTGCATGTTTTTCAATAATCTTTGAGAAAACCTTTTTAAAAGTTTATGTTTTAATGCTTGCAAATATTATCAATTCATTTCTTTAATAATAATTTTGTAAATGTTAACAACGACAACTTTTTAAATGTGGGCACATTTGTTCCCAGGTGTGTTTTGTCCTCCTCCTATTGAGGTTGATCGTGGACACCTAGTGGCCATCCAGAGAGCTGAATATGCAGTGGGTGACGTCATCTATTACCTGTGCAAGAAGACCTTCTTGTTGGATGGGCCAAATCAAGTAACTTGTCTACCTAATGGCACATGGAGTGCAGTGCCTGCTTGTCGGGGTAAGAAAATCTGGTATTTTAAGCTGTAGTAACAATAAGGGAGACTTAATAAGAAAGTCTCATATAGAACACAACAATACACTTCCACTATAGCCGTGCTGCACTGAAAATACATTTTTCGTTTCAATTCTCTCTTTTCCCTTTTCTCAGGACAATTTTCTCTTATTATATTAATTTATTCTCTTGTTACACCTTCCTTCTTTTTGTTCAGCCCGTTGTTCAATCCCAGCGCAGCGCAGCAGGGTGATAGTGGGCGGAGTAAAGCGCTGGCCATATGATATGACGGATGGTATGGTGTCTCATGGAGAGAATGTGACATTTTTCTGTCAACATCCTGAAAAACAGTGTAGCTTCACTGCCACGGGGGTCTGTGTAGATGGACAGCTAACACCCCCTACTTGCTATCTTGGTAAAAATATACATAATCTATATCTAAACATAATATCTATGCATAAACAAATTGACTTTTTTACTTATAAACATACAATATAGCATCAGTACAGCACTCACCTGCATCTTTTCTTTATCTATTTATCTTCTTTTTAGATCCTACATGGCTGCAGTTCAAACTTTTTCCTCATCGGCTGGTCTCTGAGATTGATGCATGTGATCCTGTTGACCTTCAGTGAACTCAAATGTCATCATGACATCAATAAATTAAATTTATAAACATAAATTGTCTTAATGCACCTTTTATGACCAGATCCCAGTTGGATCTCATAAATCTCACCTCTTTATTTCTACTTTCTTTTCATTTCTTTGCTGCATTGACAAAGTTACCAACAGACAATGGTGCAGGAAAGTTTCATATCTGATGTATGAAATGTATGATCTTACTTGTTTAAGATTCTGGTACAAGTTGCAATTGTATTTTGTTGTCATACAAAGTGTAAAACACTGCTTTTCGCTAATATTGATGTTTATCTTTGTTTTTAGTTACAAAATGTTTCTCTGCTAGCTGTTGCATAATTTTGTTTGGCTAAGGCAAGCTCTAAATAATACCTTTAGAAGACAAACTATTGATTACTTTACTGTACACATAGAATACTGGTTTAGATTTAACCTTGTTGACTGCTTGGTTGGATTGTATAAAAAATAGAGTAGAATTGATTGGAATATTATAACAGAAAAGACATGCATAATTTTGTGGTTTGCAAGAATTATTCACCATTGTGAAAATGGATTTAACAACGAATTAACTTTGAATGAAGTTTTTTCACCTTGGTATTATGATTTCTCAATAAAGAAATTTAGAAAAATATCTGTTTTTTTAAGGTGCTGATTTAATTATTGCTAAGATAGGTTTAATTTCTATTTATATCATTTTTATATTACATACAATAAAAATAAAATATTAATATTAACATATATTAACTTGAATATTAACTTTGTCCAGGTCGGACGTAGAAATCTGCAACACCACGACATTCCCCCTCCCCTTTCCCTCCCGCTCAACCTCTCCGCCCAGTCATTCATTCATATTTGGTCTTCCGGAAGTATCTCAGGGTCGGGCCAGTCAGTGCCTGCGCGAGCTGACTCGTGGGGTGAGAACAGTTTCATATTCAATATTTCCGTTATTAACAAGCAATATGTGCATTTTGCCCCAAGCTTTTTAGGAGAAATGTGTGTTGTCGTGAGCAGCAGTTAAAGAGGGTTGTTTGTCTTATAAAGTTTGAAATGAGGTTTCCAAGGCAAGTGCGTCTGAGCGCTGTCACCGGTTCGAACCCTCGGTACGCAGAAAATGGCTGGTCGCGGGTTCGAGCGCAGTTAGTGGTTTTGGTAAAAATACGTTAGTAACTGAAACGTAATTCAAGCATTTACGTTATGGATAGTAATATCTGTAAGATTTGAGACGTATGTAATAAAATGGCACGGGTTCGAGTCGCTGTCTGGAACCCACTAACATCAAAGCGGGGTGTTTGGAAAAACAATATTTTTCCTTCTGTAAACGGACCTACGACGCGTAATGGCGTCGAATGTCCCGGTGTTGGTCTCTTTCTCTCACCTTATTGCTGCATTGAGGGGTGTACGGACAAAGGTATTAGTGTCAAACCCTGAGCCATGCGCGCTGACAGATGAACATGCTTAATTTGGGATGAAAGCCTGGGGAAGGAGGAACTGACCTGCTACCATGACAGCGCGTCACACGCATTCAAGCACTTTGCGTTATAATTACATGGCATACAGTTACTACAACTACATGGCATTAAGAATCAGTGGCAAATACTACAAAGCAATAAATGTTATGTTTGTTTATCTGAATAAATGGCTGTTAAACT
>JBAJNP010002496.1:0-47603 GCA_036877545.1 Yasuhikotakia modesta
TTCGTTTATCATCAATAATAAAGTGCGTTCAGCTGTGGTAGTACCTGCGGAAGTCCAGCAGGGGGCGCGTGGAGGACGGAATGCCTTGTGCAGGCCAGCTTAGCAAGTGGAACTGGGTCAGAGTGCGTGTCTCTTGAGTCTGAACGTTCTTCAGGTAGAAACTACGAACCAAGAAGTCTTTGCACCAGATGTGTTCTGACACCAGATTCACCTAAAGGAAATATAGGAAACGATAGTGAAAGGTTGCGGTCAAGTGTAGCAGAAAACATAAAGGCCATGAAAGTGAATGACGTGGCTCACCTCATAGATGTTGTACAGAGACGATCCCTCATCAGGCCAGTAACGCTCACACTGTTTCTCACCATCCTCCACCAGGGCTGTCATCATAACTATAACAGTACATCCGTTCTCCCATACCATCTAACACACACGCACACACACACACACCAAAACACAGCATCAATACACCAATTCAAGAATTAGTCATCTCTCATACATATTCACTTTACTTAACCTATTGTAAATCTATTTTAAAGGACTGTTTTATTTAATAAGCCTTATAAAGTACAAAAACATGGTTTAAGAACATACTAAATGGTATCTTGAATAAAATAGTTATAAAATTTCTGTAAGGGTTAGGTTTAGGGAAGGGAACAAACCATTTGTTTGATAATTTAGCTAAATATTAAAATCAATATTCAAATCTTTATATTCAAAATCAAATCTATTAAGTGGCCCTGCAAAACCACAAATGTAGTTATATAGTGTATGTGTCTGTGCGTGTGTGTTAGGCCTTTGTTTCAGCAAAACCTCACTAAATTTACATTTTCCAAATTGCTTTGTTACAAAACACATAGAAACGCACTATACAAATAAAATTCAATAAAATCCACATTTAAATGTGCCAATTTCTTCTTCATTCTCAGCATGCGTGTTTTACCTGCCAGAAATCAGCAACAGTGTGTGGCAAAGGACCTTGAGTGGCAATATAAGCAGGCAAGCGTGGATCGTGATCAATCTAACGGTGAAGAGAGCAAAATAAAACAGCTTCCTGTGACAACATCACATTTGCTGCTCAAGTACAAGCTATTGTTCCAGCACTCAAAACACTTCTTGTAGGAAGGTGTTTGTTTTATAGCAGAATATAGCATAGAATGTTTCTTACTATAATGCTGGCATTTATGTAGTCTTCTTTGGCAGCATTGGTTCCTGCCTTTAGCTTCACCCGGGAATGGTCATCTTAAACACAGATGCAATGCAAAACCCCATCAGATGATCAAAAAAAGCATTAAACTTAATAATTAAGGCTATTGTTAAGTTAAAATTATATGGTGTGAAGCTATTCCCAGCCTGTGTATAATATATAATAATGGAACTGTATTGCTGTGTCACTGCAATAAATATCATTACTCATATAATAAGGCCCATTGCTCTTACAGGGCACAAAGTCAGGATAGCGGTTCTTCTCAATGTTGTTTTCTGATTGGCTGATGGAGAGAGAGCTTGGCTCTGCCTGGTATGAGCACAGAGCCTCCCACTCCTTCTGCAGACGGTCCTTATTCTTCAGATGGTCCTCCATGTAAGCCTAAACAAAACAACTGGACTGTAAGCATGACACTGGTTGGCAATGACCAAATACTTATATATAATTAATAAAGAATTAGATATTAGAAACTAGAGTTTAGTAGATTACTTTCTTTCCTTTAATTTACTGCAGTTCTGTGTAAGTTTAAATAGACTTGTTTTATACAAGCTGGTAATGAAAACCTATTTACTGACATGTTTGTCATACTGACATTTTTCACTCAGGCACACATCAAATACACCTGCTAAAGCAATAAAATGTCTTCATTAGAATCTTTCTGTGTGTGTGTGTGTATGTTCACATCTATATTGTGGGGGACAAATTTGTACCTAAAAGTGAACAAATCTTTAAACCAATCTAAAACAAATTTCTAAAACAAATCTAAGCAAAACCTTTCACTGGCAATGAAAAAAATGACACAAATTAGACTTAAAAATGCCATAAAAGTATGTTGAATAAAGGGCATTTTTTTATTGTAAAAATGTAATTATTGTAAAATGTAAAAGTTTTAGAATTACAGTGTGGCTTAGAGGGGTATTTATAACTTGCGGGGTATGTATGAAAATAATAGAAGTCTATGGTAGGTCCCTATTTAGATAAGTGTGTGTGTATATAAAGGTTTGCACGTGCCATTGTGGGGATGTGTGTGTACCAGAATCATGTGTCCGGTGGAGATGTCCATGTTTGACTGAGCAGGCTCTTCACTCCAGGATGGTGTGCTGCTGTGAGAACTGGGACTGTGCTGCGGTCCGTCGCTGAACTGAGACGACACACTGCTGACTCGGGACGTGTCAGTTCCCCGCCGCCCGCCGGGCTCTGGACGGGTGAACGATGACTTGGCTGCCATGTGCTGCCGACACAGTTCCTTAGCGACATAGAGAAAGCGTATCATCACTGCCACAGTTCAGCAATATTTTAGATACTGTCTGATTTATAATCATCTCTGTATCGTGTACAATTACAGTGTTGATCGGTAACAATGTATTTTATTTATTATACATTCATCATTTAAACATGCCAGTTCTTACTGCAAGTCATTTTAGGATAGATGCCAAACATTGAAAGTCAATTATCAGCCATTTTGAATGATACTATATAAAAATGTAGTATTAGGTGTTTATTTGTAGTCATTCTGGCTACAAACTTGGTTTTGGATAAGTAAATATATTTTGTGTCATTGTCAAGCTAGTGTGTGTTTAACAGTGTACCTGGTAATCAAAGTGGGTTTCTGCACCAGCTTCTGGTCCCAGACCCAGTTTGCCTGAGGCTAACTGACGGGCATGGTGACGAAGACAGGCAATCGCCAAGGCAACCAACAACACCGTACCCACACATGCCATGGCCACCATTGTTAACACAACTCCACGAGAACCCTCCCCTACTCGTGTGGCCTGGGGCAAGCCACGCCCCTCGCTCCTCTACGATAAGGGAGAGAAAAAGAAATATTGTAAATATCAAAACAGTGCAAACCAAGACCAGGGTACAATAAATCAACATACCAGAAAATGTAATTAATACTAAAGAAGCATTTCATATAATTTAGTTCAACATATCTCAAGTCAATGAAATATTGCACAAACACAACATCACCAATAAAATCTTTTTCTCTAGATAGCAACACAATTTAAAGAACAAATGGAGACTTTACTGCTTTTTTCTCTTGAAAAACAGACCCATTCATCTTAAATATGTCTCCTGTCTGAAGAGACGCCTCAACAGTGTCTCAAACTCTGCTCAGATTTCCCAAGAGCCAAAAATCAGGATTGAAACAAAAATGAGATTTCAAAGTGAACTTAAACATTTCACATTACATTCCCCCATAAACCAATGATATAAGCTATGCTAAATATGCATCAGCATTTTTTCATTTGTGTATCTATTATGTCTCCAGCACATTTTAAGAGAACCATCCGACACACAGTTAAAACAAACAAAACTTTATTAAGGAGTCCTGAGCATGATCAATAAAAGAGAGTAAGAAAGATGTTTGTGTGGTCCCTCTGGCACAGAACAGCATTTACCCTACACTCTCTCGCCCCTATACACCCTTTCATCTCTCTCTCTCTCTGTTTGTGTAAACAAGTTGGATGTCATCATCAGCTACTAATTACCTTGGCAACTCACACACAATCTCATACATGCACCGACACGTGCCAGCCCCTCTCAACTCCCTGAAACAATTAGAGTAAGTCACTGACCCACCCGCCCCTAATTACCAGCCAGTAAACAATTAAGGAAATCCCCCACACAATGCAGGGTCACTCACTCTGAGGGGAATCTCTTTATTCAATCAACCTATCTTTCTCTATTCTCTCTCCTCATACTCCACACTCATGTTGTATCAATACAAAACAGAACAAATGCAATGATTTGCTATGATTGTGGATGTCATGCACCGCCTTGCCAGTCCTCTGCCCCCATGTCTCCAACCCCTGCCTGTTGGTGTTGCCATGGTGTCTGGGAGCCTCAGCAGGGAAGAACAGGCCACAGCGGTACCATGGCAACAACAGAATGCTCAATATAATTCATGGCCATGACGGTGAGGACAGGAAATGAGGGAGGAGAGATGTGCTATCATCAGAACTGAAAAATGAATATATTAAATTATATGTGTCATCATCTAAAGAGACCTTAGTAGTTAAACAAATTTTAACAATCCATGTTCAATCTAATTTCATATTTATTATTTTATTTTGGGGGCTCTTGTGGCTGTGAAAAAATGTTAATTAATGTTTCATTAAAATTATTTAAATGAAAGGGAATAAATCTCTGTTAATAAATGAACATCTCAGTAAAGCCTTAAGGGGAGTAAATTACAATATACAACTTCAATAATTTACCTATGTTTCTAATTTATATAAAATTTGTTATTTGTTATACAAATAACAAATATAAGTTATTTGTTTGTTTATAAAATTAATAATTAAACATTCACTAATTATTATCTCTGAAAAAGGAGTGATTATGATAAACAGCACAAAATGCATTTATTCAGTTAAATACAAACTGATCACATATTGCCTCTTATATCAACCAAAGCATCATTATTTCAAAATCATTTTGTCTTAATGTACAAGACACAAAAATAAAGATGAAAGATTTTCTCCATTTAATAATTTTAGAGATAAACTGCAGGCATGGACTATTTATTTTTTCACAGAAATACACCAAACCCTGCTACAAAACTTTCAACAGCTTCTTCCTTCATTCGAGGTCATTTTTTACACAAGCAGCCACAGGTTTTTGTGAGCAGTGTGCAATCAGCAGAACAGACCTTTGGGTTGAAACCTCCATCTAAACAGGTTCTGTGGCACACAGCCGGCCGTTAAAGCTGAGTTAGCAAAAGAAAAAGAGTGAGTGAATGGGCACTTAAGTCTTGCCACAAAGAGGTCAAGACATCCCCCTCCTGTTTTCTGTCTCCCTCACACCCACTCCCTCGCTTCTCTCAGTCTTCTGTCCTCACACGTTTCATTGCGTCCCTCTTGTTCCCACTCAAATTCGACCCTTTTGCCTGAAAAGCTAGAAGAATGTTCCGGAGAGGAGATTGAAGGAGTGGCGGGAGGAAGGGGGAGGCGCTGAGGCAAGGGTGCGCAACTGGACTGAAGGACAATGGGGGAGCAGATAAGGGGTGTGGGGCACCTCACCTGCTTCTCTGGAGGGGCCCCGAAAGGAAGAGTGACAGGCTTTTAGAATGGAGCACAGGAGCGGGCAGGAAAAATGAGCTGGTTTTGGACAAGAGGACAAAGGCCCCCCAAGGTCTGAGAGAGGCAGGCGGAGAAACAAGGAGGCCGAGAGGAGAAAACGATCAGAAGGTTTGGAAGGAGAGAGAGAGCACGGTTACAGGGTTCGAGGGAGTAAAACTCTGTGTAGGAGGGGTAAAGGGGGTTCAGAGAGAGTGGTACAATGGCATATGTTTAAAAAATAAATTCACAAGAAAGGTCACACATATACAGCATCTATTTCTATTAATGAATCATACATAGTGCAACACATGCTCTTCATATACATATACTAACAAATACAAATGTGCATTTGAATTACAATAAGACGGTGGCAGAGGAAGCATAATTTAAACATCTGCTCCTCAGGCAGCGGGAAAATGGGATTCAGGGTCCCAGGACCCCGCTGCTATTCCCCGTGACCCCTCCGACCTCTACCGAGCTCTTTGCCCCCATCGCACAAACGCACAAATGCGCAGCCGTGTGTGTGCACTTGTTTGTTTTGAAACATCTCGGGGGCAAAGTCTCACTCTGAATCACAATAGACAATTCAAGCCCAGCCGAGATGTCCAAATCAGAAATGAAGTGCAGACCATCTCTGTGGCTCTCGATGATCTAAGATTTCATCAGCCCCGTCTGTCCCATTATGTATCTTCTGGTCCATTCACTCCCTGTGAATTGATTTTACAATTCAGCAGGCCGGCAGTTATCTGATAACACTGTTCAGACTATGACTCGTCGTGATTCACATCACTGCTGTGGCGTCTCTGCTGTTATATTACACAGCAGAGGGTGTGCAGTAAATTTCAGTTTTTCATTAAGTTTGCCTTTGGAAAGTTGTTTATAACGGGCGATTTTTGTCTCTCTCTTTCGCCTCTTGAGAAACAGACATTTATACCAGATGTTTTTGTCTGACAAATAACAAATACTTGAAATATAAGACGCTGAAAACTGTTTTTATTGTCCCTAGTACTCTCCAAAATAAAAATAGGAAAAAATATTGATATAATCAAATGAAATGTTGATGTAAACAGTTAAGGCCGGGGTAATGTTAAAGTGACATTCAGGTTATTATAGTCATTTTTTCTTAAAATAATGCCTTTGATAATTAGTGCATGAAACCAAGATAGGTGAACTTAGTTGCACCTGAAATGGCTACAAGCGGATTACATCATCTCACTCACTCATCCAGCCTGCTCTGCCCTGTTACCACAGCAACCAGTTCACCTGACATCACTACTTAACATACAATTCTTCAAAACAAGGTTTATTAAAAATGTATAATTAAACACACACACAGATGTAAACAGTATGCTAAGCTCCATATATAAAAGTTAAACCATGATTAGAAGCATGTAGTTAATTATTTTAGTTTTTATTATGATTTCTGATTATTTTAATTCCCATTACAACATTTTACAACAATAGACATTTTAATCTTCACATACATTTGAGACATTTTAAAATAAGATATGATATATGATATAAAAAGCTAGATAAAGCCTTGTTTGAATTTTTGTTTCTGCTAAATTCTTTGTATCTCTTTAGTTTATAAACATAGTTTACAAATATAGTCAGTTAAAAGGACAAAAATCCATTTATTCTGACTCTGAATGAGCAATGGATTAAATGTTCTTTTACCTTGCTTTTTCAGTCTGATGTTATTTAGAAACTGTCTAAAAAGCATCACTGTCAGTATCAGTGAGTGGTTTATGGTTTATGTTACAATATTTTAGGAATTATTAAAAATGTTTACAAAACCTATTTATCCTCCAGCACACATTCTACAAAAATATACATAATAAATACGCATATATTCCATGATTGTCTTCTAACTGATAATATAATTCAAAGAGTTTATGAGTGAACAAAAAGAAAACCAAAGTTTTGATACCAGTAATAACTGCAGGAATCATGATGATTTGATGACAATGTTTTTAAACACAATTCCACACATAATGTGCAAATTCAATTGATCTACTTCCACACTCACATGGAAAAGACAAAAATATGTTCTAAAACATTTCTCTAAATAAGATAAATAATAAATTACACTTGTATGCCAATCCACTAACAAAGCGATAAGTAGTCTCTATATCTACAGTTTTTGTCGACAATATTCTGCCATTATTCATAAGACATTTTCATGTCTCAGGAATCTGAATGAGAGAATGTGGCATTAATATATAAGTGACTATATCATAGAGTGAAATATAAATGTCTGCTAAAGGCAATAGCAGTGAAATATGACATTCTGCATCTAACCACAGAACATAAAGGCCTACAGCATCAGAGATAAAGAGTGTTTAGAGTAGAACTCACCCACACACATCCTGCAATCTCAGACCGCAAACCTCTTTAAATCACACGCCGTAAACGGCTTCTTTAAAGTCCAGGCATCCTAGTCAGAACTGAAGCTTAAGCCTTTAACGGTAACATTACAGACGCAATAACCAGAGCGAAGAGTGGCATGCTAGTTGTGCCGGAGCAAAAAGGTAAATGAGTGAAAATAAATGGGAAGGACAAAAAAGGGAGGGGAGAGCGAAAATGTGCCTCCCAGAGAGCTGTGTCCGACTCATACGAAGGCCTCGCTGCCTCTCAGCCCCATTCAACCAATGCCGCCACTTGTCACATCAAACGGCGTTGCCGTAGCGACAGCTCCACATGTTGCTGATGGTGAAATGGAGGGGTGAGGGGTGACGATGGTGCCCTGGATAGGCCGTCCGTGTGAGGAAAAAACCCAAAGCAAATGCAACAGAGACAGGAGGGGGTACAACAAATGGGATATAAGAAAAGTGTCATGGGCCCAAAAAGGGGTTTGTAAGTAATTCGGTTTGGCATGAACATAAATACTGAGTTTTCACATCTGGAATAATCATACTGCAGAAGATGGAAATATGACAAAACAGAGACTGCAGAGAGCATGGGAAATGACTTATTGAATAATAAGTGTTTATTGTAAGCCCATAAATAAGCTGTAAAGACATTATTTCAGAATACTATCGGTCGAATACATACAAATGTCAGATCGTCCCTTTCAAAACTATTGTCGTTGATAAGATTTCAGACCAATCCCAGTGGAAGCACTAAAAGGACACTGTGGTGCATGTCACCGTGGGAGGGAAAAACTTGAATTAATTAAAGAAAAAGCGAAGAAAAAGGCTGACAAATGAAGAAAGCACCAGAGAGTAAAAAAGTGAGAAAAAAACAGGCTATGCAGAAAAGCTCTCCCAGTACAAGAGGGACAAAAAACAGTCAGGTGCAGGCAGGTCTCATTACTGAGGCAGGGAGAGAAAATTATAAGATAAAGGACAGAGACGCACACGCACTCTGAAACACACCATGTACTTCAGAGCAAAGAAAGTGTCACGGCCCACAATAGCACAAGAAAGAATAATTAAAAATATGAGCAGCCGGATGCAACAAAAGACATTATTCTGCATTCAAGAGCCCACAACAGCTGTACAAAGTGAAAAGAAAACCGGCGAGAGAGAACGCAATGCCTCAAATTTGTGCGCCGAGCACAAAAGCCACCCAAGAAAGTGGGGGAGTGAGGCAGAAGGGGAGGGGAGGGGTCAAAGACAGGGGTAACAAAAAGAGAAGGGCCCAAAGAATGGCAGAGGGAAGAATGGCATGAGACACGGAGAGAAAGAATGAGTCAGGGAGAGAAATGAGGCACAGCGGGGGAAATAAATGCTGAGGGTTTGAGGCAGCAGAATTGTACAGTAGGGACAGTTGAAGATGAACGGTGAGGATTTCAAAAAACATTCCGTTTAAAATGCCCTCCTTGTTTGGCGCAGTATTAAACGCCAAAGTGATTCATGAGAACAACAAATTATATCTCGGTTGTGATCTGTACATAATAGATGGACAAACTGTAGAATCTATGAATTTTAATGAGAATGTTCCCTGTTTGGTTGATGAGGGCTGTTATTCAGAGAATAATGACCTGTATGGGCAATTCTGTCGCTGACTGACAAGGAAAGAGTGTCTTATTATACCGACTAGTTAACATAACCACTAATCCATAAAACTGCTGATTACAGTGAATCCGGGAGTTTCACGGTTTGCGGGAACACCAAAAAGAAAAAGTGAGAGAACGCTTACCTCTCCCACTCCAGTCTGGATGATTTTCAAACCCGTCTCACCCTCCAGGAAATTCTTCTCGGCCACTGCAACAGTTACCACAAAAACTGTTCAGTTACATTATTGAGGCTCAAAAGACACCGTTTCTTTTCATCTAACTCTCACTCTTTTCTAAATGAACGTTTAAACAAGAGGGCTCAACACTCACCTGCTTTGTTGGCCACATCCTCTGCACTGAGATTGAGAGAGTTCTGTCTGATTCTGAACGTCAGGGCTGGACCCACCACACTGTAGACATAAGCAGAGACAAATGGCCAATAGATCTGATTTCTTTGTTTTCATTTATTTATGTTCAGCAGTGCAAACACACACACACACACACACACACACATACACACACACACGTTACCTTATGTTGATAAAGCTGCTTGTGGAGAGATGAATCTTCTCTGCCAGCCGCTCCAGAAGCTTTACCCCATCATACAGACTTAAAGGACTAGATAGAAAACAAAAACACATCACACACTCATTTCATTATGAGCCTGAAGATGAAGGAATCAGTTAAACAGACAAACATTCAGTCGTAATAACAATTACACAATTAGAACAATTAGAATCATGGTTGCCTTTTAAATCTTTTGAAATCCTAAAATATAAATGGACAACTCATAAGATCATCTTCACTGTAGAACACATGATAAATAAGAGCAACTTTCTTCTAATATTAATATTAAAGACTATTAAGATTATTTCCCATATTTAAAGAAACTACCTATATTCCTTTTGTAACATTTTCTGACTCATACAGTTTTCTCATAAAACTGACCAATGAATTTTTGACAAATTTGTTTAAATCATTTAATAAACATTAAACTAATAACAAGCAAGTAGCTGGTAAATATTTAAGAGCTGAGCTACAAAAAAATCTAAATTGACATTGTCCTTACTTTTAATTAATTAGATTTTTTAATGACATTTCCATTACAAAGTTTAGGTTCTTTTATAAATGTGGAATTCATGTAACATTATAAAATAATGTAATTTACTTCCTGTTCTGCTTAAATGCATTTTATTCTAAATCATTACAATCATTACTTTTGAAAAAGGAAAGCAAAGGGTTGATTGGATGTGGGGGGTGCATGACAACAGGAAATCAACCTTCACTGAAGCATAGAGGACTGTGTCTATAAATGTTCAGGACAAATCTTAATATTTCCAGCAGAGAAAATTGCAAGTGAAGATAATTATGAAGTAAAAAACTGAAGTCTTCAGTGAGTCACAGGGAAACAGTTTTGTCTCGTACCTCTGATTAGTGACGATGTAGCCGTATTCCTCCCTGCTGTTTGTCCCATCTTTAGCAGTTTTCAGGACGTCGTCTGTTTTCTCTTTCAAATCCAGGTCTTTAGCTGACAGCGTGGGCACCGTTGTGCTCCTCCTGCCTTCCTTAGGTACAGTGGCAGGGGCCGGTGTGGATGGGGGCTGAGTGGTGGCCCGCTGGTATGTTGGGGTAGAGGGGAGAGCTGGGACAGGTGAAGGGGGTTTGACTCCTTTCTGTGTCACTTTGTCACCACCTTCTACAATTGTCTGTCACAGAAACACAAACTGTTGTTGCACTATATAAAACCATTACATAGATTTAAAAATGCAATCAACATAAATCAATGCAAAGTAGAGCCTGTTTATCATTCCCTTGTTTAAAATGACATAAAATTATGTTTTAACAAATAAACTAAATATACTAAATTTTAAAATAAATGAAAACTGTTAATATGTCCTTTCTAATGAATAATGAAAGTCATTTTAAATGAATAATGAAATATCAAACTGTGCCCACCTCTTTAACTGTGACTGTCCCTGGGGAAGAATCTGAAAATAAACATAAAACATAAAACTCTGGTTTCTGAGATTTGCATTCTTAAATGCTCACCCTCAATGTTAACATGTTAATGTGTTAACAAAGCGTCCTTTTAAATCTGATATTTTCTTTTCTTAGTGATTCAATGTTACTTTTTGTGTCTAATAATTTTGTGTGTTATAAACACACCAAGTAGATTTAGTTGTCAAGATTTTAAGTAAATAACTTCATAATAAAAACGCTATGCCTTTCAGGCATAATAAAATGCACACTAATAATAGACTATTTAAATGTATAATGCAAGGTGTAATGTAGACTACTGTAATGTACAATATTGAAATATTGGAATATTATTATACTTTTTGGTCATTTTAAAAAATTGACTCATTGTATGGAACGGAGTGAACAGCACTTTAACATTCAAGAATAAAAAGGTATAGGGGTTCAGAATGTGATGTAATGTCTATTAGATACAATGACTCAGGCTGTATATATTTAAAAGTGGTATTTGTTCAGGGTTATGCTATTGTGTACCAGTGTTCTCCATATTTTGTAAGAGCTGTAAGAGTAGAGTCAGTCTTTTAATTTGTTGAGGGCTCAGGTCTCGAGGATCCACCCCAAAACCCTCTGACAGACGACCCAGCTGTGCCAGTGTTTCATCTGTAACACACAGTCAGTGTACCAACTCTCAGCAAAATCATCAGAACACATCTTTTCTAACATCTGAGAGTCAGGCATCAATACAAAAAAAATTGATTTATATTGAATTAACTTCTATTCAAAATTCAACTAAAATGTGTATTCAGCAAAGATCGCTATGCTACAGTATCAAAATACAAAAGCAAACTTTATTTCTAAAATAGTTTCTGCTTTATAATATGATTCTAATCCAGTTCAAAATAAAAACAAATCAGATGTGAATTGATTACTACCACAAATTTTATGAGGGGACAATGTTTAAAGTTTCCAAATGAAATACGTACCTATAAATTAAACAGACACCTGACAGGAACTCACCATCAAGTCCAGCCAGAGAACTGTAGTCCTGAGGAACCTTCTTGTTGCTGTGCTGGGATGAGCCGGGCTGCTCCTGTAGGGTGTAGTCCTCTCCATAATCCAATGGGAAGTCTAGATCTTCGTAGTATGGGGCGGCAGGAAGGGCTGCTGCCCCTCTGTGGCGGAACGAGGGTTGTGAAGAGGAGAGGTAGAGAGAAACGGCATCTTCCAGCAGCTGACGGTCTCTGTCTCTTTGCTGAGATCCGGCTCGTGAGGAGGGTCTCTGGTATCCCCCCACGCTAGTATGAGGGTGGAGAGAATGGGTCATGTCATCCTATTAAGGAACAATGATAACAATGAGGTCAAAAGGCATTGATGAATTATAGTAAATATTTTCCAAAAATATGCAAACATATTGCCACAAAGGCTGTATGACAGTAATATATAAGGTTTTGAGTATAAATCTAACTAGACATCTGAAGTGTTTTTTTTCTCTAGCAGTTTTTGCATGCTGGTTTTAAACACTAAATTCTAATATTAAAAATATATTAAAACAAGTGAACCTAATAAACCCACACTGGTAGACATTAAGAAATGGCCAAATATATAATTATACTGTATCAGAAATATATATTTTATCCAAAGACTAAATTGTGTTTATTTATGAAAAGGTTTTTATTTAATTAATGTCTGACTTTAAGTTTTTAATAGCAATGTATGTTAGGCAAAAACAGCAGTTTGATATTTCTGCATGTTCAGGTTTACCTGTAAATATGAGTATGGGTCCATGGGTAGGGCCTGCATCCGAACTGAGGAGGACTGACGGGGGTCTAAGATCATATAGTCCATATAGCTCTGAGCTGGACCCGGTTCTGAGTTAGAGCTGGAATAGCCCTTCTTAGGTGCAGGCTGTGGCGTCCTAGAAAAATCACTCCATTACACTGAATGTACAGTGAGATCAAACATCTGATGTCTGTCCCTGTAATCAGGTTTTCCAGCAGCAATAACTTACAGTTAAACTGAAATCATTGATGGAAGTGATATGGTCCCTTATGAGCGATATGATTTACACTGCGCTGTACTCACTGTGCATTCTGTGTCTTTTGTGTACGTGTGTGAGGAACACGGCTCAGCTCTTTAGCAATGATGTGCTGGGTGATGTCATCCTGCCAGGAGAAGCCTGTACATACACACACACACAGACACAAACAACACTGTATGGGACCGTAAACCTCTTATCGGTGGATTTACTGCAGGAGCGAATCAGTTGATTGTGGGTTGTGCTTTTCACCTTGAAAACAATCCTGAAACCTTAGATGCTGAATCACACAAACGACTGATACAGCTCGACGCTGACATGCTAATGTAAAGGTTTTTTTTATTTCAGTTGTGATTTTAGGTCTGTGTGTGAAACACATATCAGAAGACAAAGTATTTCCCCACACCTTCATAAAAATAAATGAAGAGTCAAATATTAAAAGCTGTCTCAGCAATGCTTTGTTTAGATAAATATTATGTATATTGGCAGACATTTTAAATCTAAGTAACATTTTACAAGGGCATGCGCTGCCTGGGAATCTAACCAATTTTGGCACTGCCCGTATCATTCGATGCCAGTTAAGTTACAGAAAAGATTTACTGTCAGAACATTGTACAACCATCAACCAAACATCTTGTAACATCTGCCCTCTCAGACAACATAATGACTGTGTATTTGAAGGAATTTTAAAGCAGCTAACTGTAACTAAATCAGCCATTAAAATGTTGAAATATGAACACTGGAGACTTAAAAGGAACATTAACACTCTTCATCAGCCACCAGATATTTACTTTCTGTAAACAAAACCTAAGGCCAGGTGTCATGTGAGAGAGTAAATGTTATTTTCTGTTTTACAGTACAGAAAAAACTCTACAGTAGCTATTTTAGTTATTTTTATGTTTACAAATCAATAGTAGTTTTAAATTTTTAATAGTATAGTTTTAAATCTATACTTACATAATGTGAATAATATTAATAATATATTATTAATATTGTGTGTTAATAATAAAAAGACAAACACATAAAGGGTATACGTAAATTTACTGTGTAAATGTGCGTGTGTTTATTACTTACCCTGAAGCATCAACTGTTTAAGTACTTCCTGCAGTCTCTGAAGAACAGGAACAGAGAGCTGGTACTGAACCTGGTCATGTCTGGAGCTGCGACACTGCCCAAAGAGCCTGTCTGTTGCACACAAACACATGTGTACTTATCTATATAAATGGGGACATTCATTAGACTTCTATTGCTTTTATAACCATATAAATCCCCAACCTATACCTTAACAGAAATCTTTCTTGCCATTTAACAATTAAATAAAGCTTAATTTGTATGCCATTTGTACAAATAAGGGCATCCCAAAGGGAGGTTTAGCTCAGATTTGTCAGATTTTGCTGACTTTTAGGGAAACAACATACACAATGATTCAAAGATTCAGCAGCTGTCAAACGAAGAGGATTCTTTTTAAAGGATTCTTTTTAAAACACTCTCAAATTCAATCAAAATGCCACAGTCAAAATACCCCATGAATGAGACTAACAAACAGCCCATGCTAACACACTCACATCCACTCACATCCTACACATATATCATTGACTCATCTCTGACTAAACCTCCAGTTGTGTGGTTTAAAAAAAGACCTGAAGGACTGAGTTGATCCCCTAACGCAGATGAGCTCCAGGCATGAACCCAGCCGTTTCCTCCATCTCAGAGCTGGTCTATCATAAACATGACTCACAGCTATATATAGTGCAGATGGAGATTTGAGAGCACTATGGGAGAGTCAGATCGGTTGCCCTGGGGCATGAAAATACACAATGGATTATTGCATTGTAATAGGAGTGAGCCAGGAGAACTGATGTCACTCCCTCACCTTATCAAAATAATGACTTAAATAAAGTGACTGAGTAACTTATATGCACACTAAACTAAACTTATCATTTCAAATCTTCAACATGTTCCACACATTTGTCTTTTGTGGTGTAAATAACCCACAAACATATACAGACATAGCACACATACATATTAATGTATGTAGACACATAGACAGTAGAGATAAAATAAACCATATTCAATGAAACGCAAACAGTCCCTATAAATAGAGTAAAAGTCCTTTCTGTAAATCTATATCTTTTTAATGATATAAAAGTCCTATATAATAATGTATATATTTTATATTAAAAAACGTTTTTGTATCACCACATCTAAATAATTAGGTTGTCTCTATACACACAGTGTAATTTAAATGCCTGTCTTTTAATATATATGTACATATCTATAATGTTTCATTGCTTTAAGCCAGATTACATCATTGTGTTTTAAAAGAAACTCTTTTGAATGTGCAGGTATCCGTGTGGGTATATACGCAAGTGAGCTTGTGTGTGTTTGAATGCGTCTGTATGCAGGGCAGAGACGTTACTCTGTGCGTAAGCAGGTAGTGAGTCATCAGTGACGGTGGGGGCGTACACCCAGCATCCACAGCTTCATGATGTCACCGTTACCAAGGGGACGTGAAGCAGGGGTGGGTGGGACTAGATGAGTGAGAGCGAAGAGCAGGTGACAGAATACTAGTGGCTTGTGTGAAACACACTCAGGTAATTCCCTGAGAGGAGTAAACATGAAACAATGTTATGGGATATGCGGAACAACGAAACCGGTTTGGCATTTTTAGGTGATTGCATTATCACAGTCAGTCACATGGGGATAAACTAGTACAATTAGAAACTATGTATCAATGTTTATCCAGCACTGATGCTGTGGGGATTTGACACATTATTATGATTCACACATCAAAATGTTTTGCACAAAATGTTGCACACAGTGGGGTCCATATCTGAGAATGTTTTGAATTGGACCTGGAATACTTGGAATTTAAAAAATATATACAAAAATTTAAGATCCATAATTAAATGTAAGGACACTTAAATATGCTTTTTAAACTTATTTTATACATCAGCAGATTTTGCACAAACATGTCCATGTCAGTTTGCGTTTTTTAATATAAACATTTAAATTATTGGTGATAATATAATGTAGTAAAAATGTTTGCATTTAACTAAAAATATATATAATTTTTACCACTGTTTCCAGACTTCTGAACCCCACTGTATATATAAGTACTGATGCAATTGTCTTCCATCGTACATCAACACGACCTTCATTACTATTGACTAATAGGAAGTGACTGAAGTGAAACTTCCTGTAGAGTAAATGTGTGTGTTTTCTGTGTCTTAGCAGGATGTAGCAGAGCTGTTGTGTGGAGCGATGATCCAGAATGTGTGATTCAATCATCGTGAGTGGAAATAAAGATGCAGAACACAGCAGATAACACCAGGTGCTACGCGCACATCAACTGTTTCAGAGCTGTAGAGATTTACTGTATCTATGAAAGACATGCAGTGCTGTTCCCCAAGTGTGACACTCACCATCAGAGCAGAACTGTTCCCTGGAGCACAGCCTCTTCTCAAACAAACAGCCTGTATGAGAGAGAGAGAGAGAGAGAGAGAGAGAAAGAGAGAGAGGGAAAGAGAGATAATGAGAAACAAAGTGTGTGAGAGAGAGAGTAACAGAAAAATAGGTAAGATTAAATTTAAAAATATTAATATAGTTTAAGTTTCCAGTATAATTTCTGAAAATGACACACCATCTTAATAAATATACTTGTGTCTTAGACTTTTAATCTAAACTACAAAGTCTAAGTGAACTGACCTCCACAACACAAATATCTAAATCTCTGTTCTTCCTACATTCTTTGTTAATGTCAATACAAGATTCATTTATCCATAACAGCCTGAATTTCAGCAAATAGCTTGGCTTCCCCTGATGCAAGATGCAAAACTGCTGCGTGGGTTGATAAAATGAGGAGGAACGCTCTAAGCATGTGTTGAACACAGCTGATCAAATAAAAAAGGCAACATAACTGCCAGTGAGCATGACCTGACTATGTTTGAGTGTGTGTATGGATGTGTGTGTATGTTTGTGTGATGTGTGTATGTGTGTGTGTGTGGGAAACACCAGGCTGGCCAACAACCCTGCTGTCAGGAGAACAGAGCAGGACAAACACAGATAAAACGTCAGGCTGATTAAACCAGGCAAGAATAAGGCCAGAACTGGCCTAAAAACTGATCTGGATATTTTAAAAGAGAGATTCCTGAACTATCTAAGTGGAACATGCATAACCAACACAAGCAGGATGAACGCAAACACTAATACTGGAGAGTAACGTTTGTTCCTGCTGGTTTCTTAAATCCTAAACTTAAACTTAGCTGGTTTCTTAAATCCTAAACCTCATACAAAACACCTTACATTTGTACATTTATGTTTCTTAAAGTGATATATCAGTAAAAATCACAGAGACAGCAAACATTGTTTTGTCACAATAGATTAATGTCAAGAACTACACCCTAAAACAGCTCAACATCACACAAAAAACAGTTTTCACTTAATCACAATTTCAATCTACTTCTAAATCTAAAATTATTGTCTTGACCTAATATTTACAGATGTACAATTTTCTTTTAGATCAAATATTTTGTTTATTTTACATTACACAGGGTTGTACATTTGTATGCTTGCACTTGGTAACACAGGCAGCTATATTTATGTTCTCATAACACATTTCTATTCCTACAGCATTGGTGCATGTGGGCTGGGATATAGACATAGTGAGTCATAGTAATGCTCCTCAAAACAGGACATCACAGTCATGAACTGACAGACAGAAGCACCTGTTGGAATAAAGACAGGGTGGACAGAAACCACCCTGTTAAATTACATATAAACCTATTCTCAGACAATGAGAGCCTTTAAAGACCTACCAGAAGATATTTGGACCCACTGATCACAACATTAGGTGAGAATTCAGCTGTTCGCCTCTCATTGATGACAACAGTAAACGCACTGTACATGCATAGACAACGCAGGAATCAATTTAACATTAGCCACCAAACTTTAACTAGCTCTTATTTGTTTTTTATTAACATATTGTCAGAATGTACCCCAAAGACATTCCGAACAACAAGCCTAACATTAACAACAAAATATTCGGTGGATGGAATATATCGAATTATTTTTCCAAAGGGGTTCCCGTTCCGCCGACGTGTCACCGAGGATACAGAGAAGTATGTGAGATTTCTATTGACCAGATAATGGATGGACATGTTGTTTTGTTTTTCATGTTGTTGTTTCTTTACTGAAGGGGGAGGGGCATATTGTGGATTTAATAACTTACGATGAAATGGATACATTCTTCAATAATAAATCTTGCCCCTCTCCGTGGTGCTGAAAAGCTGATGTTGACTGTACAAGCTCGCCTCTAGGCAGTTTATTCCCACCAGTTGCGTGACACACAGTCAGGTAACAGTTCGCTTTGGTCTATAGAGTCTGAGTCTATAGAACTTCTAAGGCATATTTAGATAAGAAGTGGTTACTATGTTTCGGCAAATCCGTTTTGAGTTTGAGACAAGAACAGACATCCGTACGACGTCTGGGAATATAAAAAAACACATAGTGTGAAACACGATTGCAGCTTACGTATCTTACACGTGATCTCACGCAACACGAGCAGAAGCAATATTCAGTACTTGCTCAAAACATCTGCAAGAAAATAGCAGATACAAAGAAAATAGCCCACAAAGCAGCAAAATTAACATCATCCATAACTAATTCAAGGCCCGATTGAATCACAAACATAGCAGTCCGTCCACAATGTATGTCTCAGCGGTCAATATGCAATGCAATGGAAATTCTATCAATCGATCATCTTTCATGGCATTTCTTCAACACTTTCTTTAAGTACCTACCGTATTTGCCTGCTATCCCGAGCTGGTAGAATACGGTCATGAACAACAAGGCTCTCCATACTCGTGGATGCATCATATTAATTATCCACAGGAGTGAAGTCAGCAAGCGTTGTTTTTTTCGCCCTGTGTCAATAATCTAAATCCACATTTTGTCAGGTCGTGGCGCAGGCTTGTGCTGAACGGTTGTAGCACAAGTGATGGGTGCGTCAGGTAAGATAAATTAACTGTAGGCTTTCGATTTAGACAATCATAAACATACGGACACATTTACGAACGTCCGGAATGTCTGGTGCGGATGATGGATCGGGATTCACGCTCTACCTTCTCCGCCGTGACGGGGACCCGCAATGACGTCATCGCGGGACCGAGAGGTTTGAGGAGAGTCTTATATGGAGTGAGGAAAAGGGCAACGTGCCAAGCAGCTACAGCTTTTACATCTAGCTGCCGATGTGTTTGTGAAATGGACGTGTGGGCAGGAAGTGTGGATGATGCTGTGGTTGAATTTATCGTTTAGATTATGGTGGGAGATTACAGAGGCAAGTCATTGTAATGCTCATGTTACCATCCCTTAAAGAGACACGAAAAATAAAGTGGATTTTCAATAATAAACCCCGATTATTAACATCTTTATTGTGAGTCACACTAATGCATTAAACCAGGAAAAAAATGTATTAGCAAATAGATACTCGCAATGAGAATGTAGCCGTAATTGGTGTCTGAGGCTAGTAGCAATATATCAGTACAAACATACAAGCTGAGCATTGCGTTCTCATTTATATAAAACACCAAATAAAACAGACACATTGTTGTATATGAACGTAATTAAAAACAATAATAAATCATAATGCATTTTGAAGGCATTCATGTGACACATGTATGACAAATAAGTCATTTATTTAATGGCGCTGACTGTGCACTTGATCTAACAGCGCTGTGGTGCCACCAACTGTCTAGATACTGTCAGTGTAACGTTGTTCTCATACAGCTTTAATAATAAATAAGCAACGTTTAATATACAGATCCCATGATCCACCTTAGATTTTTTTCTGCCATACAATGCAATTAATTTCATGTCCTATTAGAAACACAGGAATTTCAAACTCTTGTTGTTTCAAACTCTCAAAATTTCACTCCTATTGTTTCCATATAATTTTCCAGAATTAGTTTAAAATCAGGGACCATCTATTTTTCTAGTTAATCATTTTCAGTTATTTTACACATAAAAGCTTCAATTCAACAAATGCCTATATATTTAAAAAGGGGGTCACATATATGTTAAATTTTTATACTGTGTCATAATTTCACTTATTCACTTCTATTTACTCTCTCCTCATGGCATTTTACCTTGTTGGGGTGTGTGTGTGTCTGTTTGGTGGGTTGCTGAGGCAGCCATAGGGTGATTTTGAAATACGACCCACTGGGCAACTCCTACCACAGGTCTCAGCATTTAGTCAGTACATTCCTGTGACATCTATACTACTAGTTCTCTGTCTCTGGCATGCAAACTGTAACCTGTATTTTAGAACAGGGGCATGTAAATCAGAAGTGTATTAGGCCTCAATGTACTGAAACAAAATGATTAAACCAACATTTGACATGGTATCATTTTTGTCATTCAGTTACACAAAAATAGAGCAGACTTTTGTTTTGCCACTTTAAATATTTAATTTATAGCACTGTCATCTTAAGTGGTTTATTAGACAAGAATAATTTTAATAAATCCAGTTTATAATCCTACCCACACAAAGAAAAAGAGACTACTTTGTTCTATTTATTTTCTCCTTTTCTGAATTTATTGTCTCCTTTCTGTAGCACTGTTAGCTTTTTGTTTGCTGTTACCTGGCAACATAAACTATGTGTGATCTGACCTTGTCAGAATTCATTTTTAAACTGCTATCACATGCCTGTCCCAGAATTCCTCTGTGAATTTCCTGAACCTGATCTCATAATGTGTTAAAAATAAATTATATTTTTACATTTATGACAAAGCACTATGTACTGGAACATCTCAGTCAAAAGTTTATATTTGGGTCTGTTAAAATTGAAATTGAAAATGTTTACATTACTGTTTTGTTGTTTGTTGTCATCAACACAACAACGACAACACATACTACACAAAACTCTTCAAAATACTTCCCATATGTTTTGTGACTTCTGAAAATAGATTAACCTCTCTGCATGTTTTGTCCAATGTAAACATACTGGTGTTTTTATGGATGACCACAAATTCATTAGGCAAATTTTGTAAACCTGTGAATAAATACATCTATGAAAATAGCATTGTTTAAGTTTATGGGAGGGCATTTTTTTGACACCAGGGACAACTAACATGCAGTTTTATTTACACATAACAAATCACATCATTACCATTAATATTCACAGCTTTTAAAATATATGAAAACCATAACTTATGTTATTTATTCTGTATAAACAATTCTTGGTAAAGTGTTCTGAGGTGTTCTTCCCGTCACGTCTAAGAGGACCTGAAGGAAATCACCCTGGTGAGGGGGTTCAGACTGGAAATCTAATAATAACTGTCAGAGCAGCAGCTGTAGAGTAACACTGGGCTCTTAGTCACTATGGCTGGCCTATGGGACAGTACAGAGCCATGAGGCTTAGTGTGTAGAGTTCATGTGGTGTCAGGAGAGAAAAACTGTCAATTAGCCAGTAAAATCCTCCAGGATATTACACAGTTTTTACAGGACTTGACTCTTTTTGGTCAAGCATGGCATTTTGTGGATGAAAATTTTGATTTTCAAAGACAACTAAACTTTATGTTTCTGTATTTGTCCCTGACAACCTAATTCATTCAATGTCTCTGGTAGCATTAAAATATCATATTATTTATTTGGAATAGCTGTCAATTAGCAGGATCCTTTGTGTTAGTCTCCTAATCATTCTGCCAGTGTTTATTTTGCAATAATGTTTGTCTTGATCTAAATAATGTCGCACAATGTTTTAATGCTATCACTGTCAGGAAGATAATCATAGAATTCTAACATGGAATTCCATTTAAATACCTAAAACATGAACTGTTAGGCCACAAAAAAAGATTAGAAAGATTAGAAACTATGAATGAGGGTGTCACATATTTTCATTTCTGATGAAATCTATGATAAACCCTCATAGCTTTATTTTTAAAGAGAGGTTATTGTCAGAGAATGACATTAACACAGCAGTGAAGCTGGTCCATGTTACCATCCATAATAAAACTTTTAATATGCATTGCAACCTTTAACATTTTAAATAACCACAGCAATGCATATACAATAATCAATGTATTATTCTTAGCATTGTGGTACGAAAGCCTTTCCTAGTATGCAACCTCTTATACAGAAGACATGACACCACATTTTACATGACGTGACTATCGGCACAAACCCCCATCCATCTGCTCCACCCAGCTGCTGGAAACCAGACCTCATGACAGCTGAGAAACCAAGGTTTAGAAAAAAGTGGAAGAGACAGAAATGGGGAGCCAATGTGTGGGGTCATAGTAATGAAAGAATGAACACGTAGAGTGGGTGGGTCCATAAGGGGGGGGGCCCCACTATATATAGTCTAGCTTTGCCACTTGACCCTCATTCCACCACACAGCCCAAAGCAACAACATTTGCACACCGTGAAAACCTCAAAGACCCAGTCATGAGCAAGACCTATTCAGCTTCTGCCGAGACAGCTTCCTCTTATCGCCGTACCTTCGGCTCTGGCTTGGGCTCCGGTCTGAGCTCCTCTATGTTCTCTGGCCGTGGTTCCTCCGGTTCCTCACGTATGTCCTCCAGACATTATGAGGTGACCAAGACCTCCTCTGCTCCAATTTTCTCCAGCCACCGTGCATCCGGTGCCTCATACGGCAGTGGATCAATGCTCCGCTCTTATGGCGGTGAGAAGCTGGACTTCAATCTAGCCGATGCCATGAACCAGGACTTCCTCAACACACGCACTAATGAGAAGGCAGAGCTGCAACATCTCAACGACCGTTTCGCCAGCTACATCGAGAAGGTGCGATTCCTGGAGCAGCAGAACCAAACCATGCTGGTGGAGATTGAGCGGCTGAAGGGCCGCGAGCCCACGCGTATCTCAGAGATGTACGAGGAGGAGATGAGAGATCTGCGCAGACAGGTGGATGCGTTGACCAATGAGAGATCTCGCGTTGAGATAGAGAGGGACAACCTGGCCGATGACCTCCAAAAACTAAAACTGAGGTGAGACATTTTAGAGTTTAACAAGAGTTTAGGAGTAAGCAAGACATTTAGTAAGCCTTTGAATATTCATAATATTGCCTGTGAAATGACAACCTTATGTTTATCATTTTGGAAGGTTAGGGTGGCAGGACAGATGTCAGGGCAGTATTCAGACAGTATAAAAAGCTGTAGGAAGAAAAACAGTGGATCCTGCAACACTAGTTTTGTGTTGTGTTGAGTTCTGTGGTTTCACAGAGAACATAATCATATACTTTATGGGGGTGGGGTGCCATTTATTACATAAATGTGGCAGAGAATAAGTCACATTGTGTAAAAATGGAACGAATCGTGATGGAGTCTGTAACTCATGTCAATGAGCCGTGAGCTTAGTTAAAAACATTATCTAAACAACATTCCCTCACTACTGACCTTATCCAACAAACATTACAAAACAATATGATATTTTATCATCAAGGACTATTATGCAACAGCATATGCATAAAAATACCCCCTGAGTTATTTAAATATGACAGTGGCATTCAGATTTCTAAAACACAGGCAGCAAACACATTATCACCTGATACTGGGGTCACAAAGGAATTTGGAGACAAAGGGGGTCAGAACAACCATGTGATCCTCCAGCAGTGACCAACTCATGTTGTGCATGATGCAGGAAACAGTAAAGAGTGTTATGCCATTTGCTAAAGGACCCAGAGTCAAGTTACACATTGCCCAGATTAGACTGCTATTATTAACCTCTTCAATACACCACCCAGCACTTCAGAGAATGATGAATTCTCCTAAAATAACCCTTATCTTGCTCATAGCCCCTCACGGTGCATGTGGGGTGTCTGTATGTCTGGGTGCACTGCACTTAAGGGACCCACATCCACTGCCCCACGTTACCAACACTGATTCATGACAACCCTCCAATGCTTACTAAAAGCTCTATATATAAGCATTGCTCTGTTAACCTTGCATTGGGGCCTGTTAAAATTATGTATAGAAATGATAAAGTCTCATTAATATGACATACAGATGCTTCATTGTGGTTTTCTAATCTCTCAAATACCTCTTATCCACAAACACACACCCATAAAGCCACTAATGTTGCCATGATACTATTTATGAATATCTATGATAAAAATAATATTAGATACCAGCTGCCTGCCAACAATTATACACATGCAACCAGATATCTGGCACATTAACAACGTACCATTTTCAGAATGCCCAGAGACATTTACATTAGGCATGTATGGTTCAATGCCGTATGTGGCATCTGGATCTCTGTACGTGAAGGAATGGCAACATCACAAGGCTGCCTCAACATTCTTCATAGTACATCCAGGTCATGTTGGCCTTTAGGACAGACTTCATGCCAGGCCATGTAGAAATTTCTGTATAACAAACAACAATATACATAATTAAACACCATCTGATTAAACTTGTGTTGGCCAAACAGGATAGAACTTTTAATGGATTTTATCTAGAAATGTCTATATGATAAAACAGAAAGCTGAGATATATTACATGAATGCTGTACTTTAAAATACTGCAAGTGTATGCTAAATACCGCAATATATACTATTATGTTTTTCTCATACAGACTTCAGGAAGAAATCCACCAGAAGGAAGAAGCTGAGAACAACCTTTCTGCTTTCAGAGCTGTATGTTCCTTTCATGAGTTCTCCTGGAATTTTTATTTGTATAAAAGTAAAACATCCTATGCTCATTTACCAGATGTTGCATGGGCAAACACTTAGGCCTCAATGGGCCTTTTAAATGTTACATCATTTAACACAATTTAGAAAAACACTGAACATGAAAGACACACATAAAACACAAAACAACTGAAAAGTTCTTGTGCTCTCTGTAGGACGTAGATGCTGCCACTTTGTCCAGGCTGGACCTGGAAAGACGCATTGAAAGTCTTCAGGAAGAGATTGCATTCCTCAAGAGGATCCACGAGGAGGTCTGTACATTCTTTTACATGTTCATGTAACAAGATGACTGATTCTTCATCTCTATATGATACCACAAATTTTGATAATGTAAAGCTTTTCTAACAGGCGTCGGATTTCTGTCCACTCTTTTCCTAACCTGTAGTACTCCACACCCCATTCCCAACACACACATACTGACCTTTAACTGAGAGAACTCTGAAGTCAAGGTCTTCCTACTTTTTATTTGACATGTAAGGGTGAGGTGATGACATGTGCATGTGTGCTTTTGTGTGTCAGCTGTCCCTGACAGTGAGGGGGCAGTGTAAGGCTGTGAAACAGATGCAGCCCTATAATTAAATAGAGACAGATTCTCTAAAACACAGCTGTGAGCAGGGGGTGGAGAATTGAAAGCCTTACAAGGCCTCAAAGTCCTACACTTACAACACGAAACATAGCCATCAGAAAAAAAATAATTATAGCTATGTTTAAAAGACTCTTTCATTATTAAATTCATGCTGGTGTATCTTTAGTTTTTTATAGACAGGCCTTTGACTGAACAGCAGGATGTCCACAGCTTGTTTTGATTATTTTGCTCAAGAACCAGTCAACTAGTTAAAAATAATAGCTGTAGCAGTTTTAGGAGGTTGAAATACTTTGAAAATATATTATACTACATGAATAAATAGACTGACAAGGAAAACAATTTTTTAAATTATGGTGTGATAGTCTCAAAACGCTACACAGAAAACACTGGTAAAACAGCAGAAAGTGGAAAAAGATTAAAACATACTCTGGATCTTGCATAAAATTGACCAGTTAGATTATAGCTTGTGGTCTCTAAAAGTGGTCTCTAAATTAACTTTGGTGTATAAAATGTATAGAAATTATTATATCTATTTAAAAAAATACATAAAAATCATAACATTTCTTTAATAAGGGCCTTTATTTCACCTTTCCTTCAGGAAATCCGTGAGCTGCAAAGCCAGATGCAGGAGAGTCAGGTGCAGATCCAAATGGACATGTCCAAACCAGACCTCACTGCTGCCCTGAGGGACATCCGCACACAGTATGAGGGCATTGCTGCCAAGAACATTGCAGAAGCTGAGGAATGGTACAAGTCCAAGGTATGTCTATATTAAACATTTTTAGCTATAGATATACACATATTTCATGGCTAGTGACCAGAAGGGCACTATTGTGCATTAGTGACCCAGGCTGGGAGCAGACAGATGTCTGAGCTAAACTGTCCTCTTCTTCTCTCAGGTGTCTGATCTGAACCAGGCAGTAAACAAGAACAATGATGCTCTTAGACAAGCCAAGCAGGAGACCATGGAGTTCCGTCACCAGATTCAGTCCTACACTTGTGAAATCGACTCTCTCAAGGGCACTGTAAGTCTATGAAGGTCCTGTGGGTTCTAAACCGAGTTATTATTTCCAAGCTAAAACAAATATTAGCTGAGCCTTAGCACACCTGATTCCAACAGAACTAATTATGAAGCTATTAATGTTTTTCCAGGTGCTGCAAGAGTAAATTTCATTCAGTAAAGTAGTAATCTGTGAACCACACAGGGGAAAATGTTAAATAAATGTTACAAAAATGGTGTCTGGAATAACAATGTTTAGGGCAGTACTGGATGGCCATTTTAGAGTTCAATCCTTACTGAACTTTAACACAGCTCTGTACATTTTGTGTGTCTCCCTTAACACTTAAATACATGGATAAAAGCCATATACTAATAATCTCCATAATAATACAGGGCAAAAAGGTTAAAAAAAAATTGTTGACCTTTCTGTGCAGTACAAGTAATATAAACACTTGAACCAACAAAGCAGTGCAAAAACATTGATTATTACTGTACATTGTACTCTAGACCTCTAGTTAGCCATTTAGCAGATTATTATTAAAAGAGTTTTATTATTAAAAGAGCTTTTGTACATAAAATGCATGTATCAATACTGCACTCAGTTTTTCTCAACTCTCTCTTTCTTGTTGACCTTCTACCTGCAGAATGAGTCTCTGATGAGGCAGATGAGAGAGATGGAGGAGAGGATGGGTCGTGAGGCTGGTGGTTACCAGGACACCGTCGCCCGTCTGGAGGGTGAGATCGCTAAGATGAAGGATGAGATGGCTCGCCACCTGCGCGAGTACCAGGACCTGCTGAACATAAAGATGGCACTTGATGTGGAGATCGCCACCTACAGGAAGCTGCTGGAAGGAGAGGAGAGCAGGTAAAAAAAACAACAAATGACTTTTTTTGTTAAGTAAAATCCAGGCATTGTTTGAAATACTTATTCGTTATTTTTTTCCAGGATTACTCTGCCCGTGCAGTCATTTTCTAGTCTGAGTTTCAGAGGTGAGTTTACCTGTATTGAATTTTTTTGCACACCTTACAACGGAGGTCCAAACCTGCTCTCTTCTTCACCCACAAGAGGGGGCAAATATATTGCGTTAAAACACTTTGCGCTGCTCTCACTCTGTTTTGCAGAGAAACTCTGTTGCCACGTCAACTTAAGATGATATCAATAACACATCATTTAAATACTATAGTGATGGTTAGTTTAATAATGCGGAGACTGTGAATTGTGTTGCTATAGAGACCAGCCCAGCGGAGCATTACCCGCAGCAGCAGCAGCGTTCATCTGAGGTTCACTCAAAGAAAACCGTCCTGATCAAGACCATTGAGACCCGCGATGGCGAGGTAACATGAATTGTGTAGACCCATAAACACACATACACACAAAGACACATACAGTATATACACAATGTATACATGTAGGTTTTATTTTTTTAAATGAAATTAAGAATAGGTTAGATTTTAATATTTTTTAAAGATAAAATAGGCAAGAGTGCTTAAATTAAAGAGTCACCCATATACAATATGTGCATAAATATGTGTATATTAAATCATAAAATCATTTTCCATTTTACTCCAGACTAGGACTATTAGTGAGGGCATGAGTGCCCTCAGTGCCCTTAGTGCCCAGTGTGTAAGTTGAGCAGTGGCTCAGTATTGCATCTGACTTTATAGTCCTTTTCCAAACTCTGTCCCAAACCTGTTCTTTATTAACCAGCACTGAGGCACTGTAGACTCTCAGATCCTCTGTCTCCTTTGTATCACTGCTGCTGTCTGTTTCTTGCCTAGAGTTTGCTGCACACTCTGTAAGATTCAGCAAAAAACCATTAACACTGCACAACACACACAGCGAACTTGTACCCACCCAATATTAATTAAAGTTATAGATACTGTTACATATTAACTTGTGTGGCTCTTTCCTGCGTTTTTACATTTATGTGCTGCTAGTTTTGCATATCTGTGTCTTAACATCAGAAATTAACGCTCTCCTTTCTTTATTCTCTTCAGGTTGTCAGTGAATCCACACAACACCAGCAGGACATCATGTAAAACCCAGACTGAACTTCACCAAATCTCTATATACCCCTAATTTGTTTATGCACATAATCAGTATTGTCACGACCCATTACCACCGAATTGAAGGATAAAACACAATGACAAAAGGCAAGTGAGCGTGCAAGAGAGGAAGACAGTGAAGTCAAACCTGTTATGATACACATTCTGTGAGGAGCATCGTGAAAGTGAACAGCTGATCTCTGTTTTTGTTTGGATTATGAGTGTATGTGTGGCTGGGTCATATTTGAGAAACTGTATTCCACCGCTACAAAAAGATTTAATAAAGACATTATTTCCTCCTATCTAACTGAGGTTAAGATATTTGCATTTTGTGTTCAGACTGATCTCATTTCACAATGATAATTAGCATGTCACCAGCTAGTTCTCACGGTCAATTCTCCTACAGTAAATATTAAGCTTATCCATTTCTGACTATATATATGCACAAAAGTTAATGTCTTGTCTACAAAAAGCTATTGAACATTTCCATTGTTATTGCCTGGCAGAAACATTCAGGTAATTAAATCCACTATGGTGGGGCATGTTGTCACACTATTTGTGGTAGGTTGTCAGTGTTTTAAAAACTTAACACAACACAAACACTTAATGTAATGTCCTTCGAAAGGGAACTTGCCAAATCCTTTGATCCACATACTCTACAAACAAAACCTATGACAGGCAACTGACTGACAAGCTGAGTGGCTGATCTCATAGAGCTCCACCTTCTGTCCTAATTCAGCATCCAGCTCTTTGTTCCTGAGGCAAAATCAACAGCATATGTGCAGAATCACAGCGCCTCAGCCCTCCCTCCCTCTCTCTCTCATCTTACACTTACCTCACTCTGTACAAACAGGCTGTGAACACATCATCTTAGCTGTAATGTCTTTTAGTAGTTAACTCTGACCTTTATAAAGCCCCCAGGGCTGTTTCAGGCCCACATCTGTGTGTCAGCGCAAGTAGGCTGGGAAATAAACATGCAAAAAACACAAAGAAGCTGCTGAGCTAAGAAACAAAAGGCACTCTAAGACACTCATTTCCTCTCACTGAAATACAAAACCCTTGCTCTAGCTTTAAATATTGTTTATCATTAAATTAAAAGAAGGGTTTTCCCTCTAAATAACACACACAGGAAATGTTACTCAAAGATTTCAGGCCTATTCATTTCAGAGTAAAAACAGACTATAAATGGGAGCATATAATCATGCCAAAAGTAACTACAGATAGTGTCTTCTAATCATGTGTTTGTACCATGACAGAAAGCATGAATTCTCAGAACAAACACATAAATGAAAGACGCCATTTCCAACTCAATCCTGTCTGAGATGACTCACATGATACAGATTCTGTAAGCAAATACAGAAAGACAAACATAAGCAACAACAAAACGCAAGATGTTGAATCAACGCTTTACAGTAAGGTTCTGTTTGTTAAAATTACTGAATGCATTAAGTTTCATAAACCCACAATCAACACGCTTTTATCTTCTAATCTTAGTTATTGTTAATTTATAAATGCACTATTGTTTTACCTGTTCACATAGTTAACTAAGTAGGTAGCTAAATTTACACAGACTGTAAACATAACTTCTGACAATTAAATCTGCATTCAAATCCCCTTAACTTTCAAATTTACTTTCAACTAAGCAACTACTTAGAAGTTATGAAGCAAAGGTAGGACAAATTATTATTTTTGGTGCCTGTTTGTAATGTATTTTGAAAAGTCTTGGATCATATAAAGTACATCGCCTAGCTTTTTCCATCAATTTGCAGCTAAAAATGTTATAAAATGCTAAAAATTTTAAAGTGATTTTTCATTTGCTACTGTATAAATAAATTATTTTCCTGCAGGGATATGCATTTATTTTTTAAATAGAAATGATGGCATGCATCACAGAGCACTTGAGCAGGTTTTGCCTTCATTGCTGACACATGCCCTCCAGTATCTAGCTCACACAATTGAATATGTTCCATCACAGGCCTCCAGGCATCTGTACCCACTTAAAAAAACCAACTCTTTCAAATAGCAGTTTTAAAAAGTAAATGGACAAATACACATGTATTTGACTTCAGGAGCACAACATTTATGGTTATCAATTCTGTACAAATACATGCTCAGTACTAGTAGTAATAATAATAATAATAATGTTAAACATCAACGTAATTACATACAGAGCTCCACTTGAAGTTCTTATCTAATAAATTAGAAATAAATTATAATTTCAAATGACTATCAATGACACAAAAATGACTCAATAGACATTTTCCCAGCACACAGATGTAACCACTGATTAGGACAGAAAATGTAAAGTATTAATGAATGCACTAGCAACAATACAGAATCGCATGTAAACGTATATACAGTCAGACCATGTACAAAATTTTACAGGAAAGTAAGAGCCGGCCAAGCTGTCACTTTACAAGACAGCGCAAACACAGAGGAATTTAAGCCGCTGAGCCCTTTCACTACTGCAGAGTGAGGAAGAGATTAGACAAAGACTCTTCGTTGCTCTAACAGGCCTGATAAACACTGAGGAGAAACTGGGCATGAAATCTCTCAGATATAAAGGTAAATTAGAAATTAAGACTCAACCCTGCAGACTCAAACACACTCAAACACTCACATAACACACACAGCAACTCCAGCTCCATTCTCTCTCCCTCTCTGCTTACCACACACAGAAATACGCAACATTAATTTCTGTGGGAAGACCAGCATAAATCTCCTTTACCCTTCTTAGACATCGTTCTTTAATCCCTTAGTCACTTTTATAACTGTCTCACAGTAGACACTTTTAAATCATCCATACAAAACCCTTTAGTGTTCACAGTTACATCTTTTGGGCTTCCCGGCTGCTGCGGCCCCTGAGATTTTACTGGGAGCCACCCAAACAGTCTCTAGATACTTATAATTAAGCCATACACGAATAAAACTAAATCCGGGTTTAAAAGACGAAAGCAATGCATCTCTACACTACAAAATGGCACTTCCCTTCCACATGCATCAGCTGACAAAGATAAGCACACAAGATGTTTTATTATTTGTGCAATAGTGGTTCCAGCTATGGGCTCAGACTGAACAGAGATTGTTTTCACCATATATGGTCTGACAGAATTGTTGTATGTCCTGACACAGAGCAGATAAACTGTTATAAAATGGTACATACTTCCCTGCCTGTGCTGTAAACATAATTTGACTAGAAACATTTTTAACAGGTTATAAATGAACAGAAAGACAAAAGTTTGCATCTCCAGTTGAGAAATAGAGTGTCTATCTGGCACAACCCGTGCATGCAGTATGGCAGCTCTGTTGCTTTGAAGTCAAGGCCATATCTGGTCCCATGCTCGTATTAAACATTATTATCTTTATATGGGCAGAAGAGACTCAGTGGGGCAGAAACTCACTCATCTTCAGTGATATAAAACAAAGCTAAGGGCAGGAGAACTGAGCGCTACTAGCCAGTAGTGTGGTAGGTAAACGATCCATTTGCATCAACCTCTGTTGTGTTATACATACACTTAAGAAATGAAAGCATGGGACCACTGCAAAATCGACAGGGGTGAGAGTCTTTTCAGACATCCTGGCAGCTGAAGTAAATGCATGCTCTGGATTTGATCCGGCCATAACTTTTCTGTTACTTTTCTGATGTTCAGCAGGAGTCATGGTCAACCTCTTACTGCAGGGCCTGTGTGGGCTGTTAGGGGCACTTGGGAGCCGTAGTCATAGTCCAAATCTACAATGTGTGAGCCCCCAATTAACCTGTCATGAGAGTAGCCCCTCCTGTCCACACGTCGGAAGTTCTGGATGTAACTCTAGAAAAAGAGAAATTCAAATTTTATGGTTTTGTGCCTTAGCAATACCATGTCAATTAAAAAACTGAACTAAACAGATTTAGACTAAATTGAACAAAGCTAAAACTGTAGTAAGCCGACCTAATCTCTGACCAATTGAAAATATATATATTTGTAAGGGTTTACAAATATAGTCCAAACCCTACTGTAAACTGGCTTTATGGATGGTTTTATGACAGAATAAACAAACTGCAGAGTAAACTGATGTTTAAACCATGGGTGCTGACAGATGCCATGGGACAGGAAGACAATACCGGAGAAAGTACGTCTCCATCGAAGCGACGAATGGTGTTGGGTTTCCGGCGGTGGGTAGGATCTGGGCGCTGGCATTTGGGTGGGGGGTTGGGTGGCTGCGGGTTCGACTGAGGTGGGTGGTGGTACTTCTGTGGCTGGGGTGGTTCTTTTTGTGGCTTTTTCTTCTTTTTTCTGCATTCTCGCCTTTCTTCCTTTTGACGAATCCGCATTAGCTGCACTCGTCTCTGCTGGTGACTGATGAAGACTTTATGAGCGAGAGAAGGAAAGAATCAAAAGTCAATGCAGCACATTTACCCGCAGTCAGTCACAACCAGAAACAGACACATTGCAAGTTAAAATGAAAGACATGTTCAATGAAAACCTTCATTACATTTATGCATCTGGCAAGTGGCTTTAATCCAAAGCCACTTGCAGTACATTTAGCATATATATATATATATAGTTAGCATATGTGCTCCCTCAGAATCGTACCAAGTGAGCTACAGGAATACAGACCTATCATTTCCTATTTTCCCTAACCTGCACAAGGTGCTATAATGTGTGTATTGGCTGAATCTGTCACATAACGGTCCACAGCCAAGCTGCTCAACAAACCATCGAGTCTTTTGACACATTCTGCTCTGCCACACGGCTAAATCGACAATCCGTTCTCTGTCATTATTAAAAACAGACGGATTATTTCTGCCTATTCAGTCACTCTGTTGGCCCTCAGCAGCTCTGTAGCCCATCTGTCAGAGAATTCATGTAATGATCTCTCCCTCTCCCTCACAAACCCTCCTCCCACTCTCGCTTCTCTTCTTCTGCCCCTTTCTTAACACATCACCCTCCCCCAGTTCAGCTTGTAGCCATGGCAACCACCCCCAGCATTTGAGGCTGTCTGTTTTCGCAATGCACTCTTTAATTCCGAATGTCTGTGTACTGCTTTTTTTAGCCTTGCATTTAAAAAAGGGAAAGCAGAGTATGTTTGCATACTTTTAAAGAGACGGCTCAAGGGCAAAACCATCCTCATGGTTATCTATACTTAACTGCCCACAATTTAGTGTGGTCTTTACTTTTAAGCATACTTCCTCGCCCTTCTGGACATGACATTGGTCCTTTCTATGAGACAGTGATGAAGCAATTTAAGAATCACTATTCACAGATTTCAGGTCAGGCCCTTAGTCTCAATGTGAGCCTGTCTGGTCCCTACAGTATCACCACTACAGCACCTAATTAACTAGGACACACACAGAAATAGAATTAATCCAAAACACACAAATCTGCCTCATATGGTGTCATTTTGGGGGCACCTTTGGCTTACTGGTTAGAGTCAGATGTGAGGGTGCTGCAGTGCTGCCCACCACTCCAGGTTTGTTCACTGGGAGCGGAGTACAGGTCACCATACTTAGCAAGCATGTCACTTCACATTATTTCAAGAATATAGGAAGGGACATTCTTGGGGGTTCCCCCCAAATTAAATTGCAGTCATCATTTACAAATCCTCATGTCAAACGTGTTCAACCTGTTTTCATCAACAGAAACAAAAACATTTAAGTTGATTAGCTGTTTGTTTGCATTGTCAAAATATCTGCATAACTTCCTCAAAAGAAAGAAATCAAATTTTTTTTTGACTGGAATCAGTTTTTTGAATGAACTATCCCTTTAAGAGGCAATCCCTCCCTGACTTCATTAAATATGTTGACGTTCCTGACACCTAGTGCTTTATCCCAAAACTCAGTTTGCTGTTAGACAATTATTTGCTGTGTAGGTCTCAACTCACCTTCAGTGTGCGAATATCCTTCAGCCGTGACCTTCCACTGTATCAGAACACCCAGCAGCGCCAGCACTGGCCAAACTCCCATGACCACCCATGTGAACCAACACACGGGACGAGGCGGATCCACCTTCACCCTCTCATAGATGTATCGTGTCAAAGCAAACAGCTCCACAAAATAGTCCACAGTTACAGTCACCACAGCTGATCCGAAGACGGCAGTGGATAAGGTGGTAAAGCAGCGCTGCCACTGCAGCGTCAACACGGCAAACAGCATGCCTGAGCCCAGCAGCACACCCAGGGGAAGCCACACTGTCCTGGGGTGGTAAAACTCTTCCAGAACCACCAATGAGGCAAGGGCCACCAGTAAACCCAGGAGAAGTCCAACCATGAAGAGTCCTACGCTGCGGACTAGCATGGTGACCAGGCCACAAAGGGTGCCAATGCCCAGGCCTATGCCCACGCTGGCCTCCACACTTAGTTGGGTATCCATGACTCTCTCCTTGTAGCAGAGCATGAAGATGACAATGGAGCCAAACATCAGACCTGTGAGGAACATCACAGCCTTGAAGCAGCGGTACCCTGCAGAAGAGGAAGCGGTTAAAAATGACAGACAATTATTTTGAAACATTCAATCATAAAGCAACACCACTTACATCAGAAATATAATATAAACATTGTGCTTGAAGAAATATAATCAGATCAGAATGGGTAACAGGGTTGAAAATTGTCTCTAAATTAAGCTGTTACTTGGGGCTGGACCATTTAGGACAAAATGTTCGTTTATAGTATGCATAAACATATGAAATAAAGAAAAAAATATTAGTTTGATCATTTTTATACAAGAAATTGGGTAACAGGGTTGAAGGTTTGAGCTTGACAAATGCAGTCAACGCCACAATTCACATAAACATGTTTTACAGAGATTGCAAATTGAGCTGATTCAGTCAGGAGTCGTCAATGTTAATGTTTAAAGAGAGGCAAAAATAGCCATTTTAAATGGTTTAACACAGTCAGATTGAGGCCTGAATAACACATAGCAAAAATATGGCATTTGCTGTTTGTCACAGCTGAGTTGGCCTGGATCTTTCTCTCTCTCGCTCTCTCTCCCCTGCAAGTAATGGGCAGTGAAAGCAAATTTCACAGTCAAGTGAGACTGATAAAGCTTATCTAACAGAGAAGGACAGAGATTTGTCATCCTTGTCTGGTTGTCACATTTAGATGGTAATTATCTGAATTAAATTTGACTATAAACAATCACAACTGAAACAATGTTTGTGATAATGAGATAATAACATTCCCATGCATTTGGCCAGATGAGTAATAGCACAATGTAGATTCTGAATAAATCGCTTCCAAAAAAAAATTTTTTGAAAATGCACAATATGTTCCGTCTAAAATGAATTAATTCATTTGGGCAGTCTTAACAGGTCACATATTCTGTAGATCTGTATCTGAAAATCATCTACTGTACCTTTATGTTACTCCCTTTATTTTCTTTGTGGAACTCTGTGGTCTATAGCAAAGTCACTGGTTTGTATACAACATAAAATGCATGTTAACAACATCAACTATATTTTACATAGAGATTTGAACCCTGGTCCCTTTGCTAAATAGAAACTTTAATGACTTTCCCATCTTTACTTTTGGAATTACAAGCAGACAGGTGTTGCTTGCTCCCCCCCTTGGTCATGTATATGGCTATGGCACCATGGGAGAAAGGACTGCCATAGGTGGCCATACTGAAAAAATATGTGCATTATGCCCCTGTATTTAGATCATGCTAGAACTTCTCCAAGTCTGAGGGATCTGCTAACTATATTCATCACAATCCATATCCAGTCTGCTCTGCTACTTACCGAAGAAGCAGTAGATGATTCCAAAGAGGCAGCACATGGAGCAGACCACAGACGGGACCACCTCATAACGCCGTTCAACCTCCTCATCACAGCTGAACAGACTTTCTGGACCCCCGTCCTGAGCGGGCAGGGAGATCTTAAAGGGGAGAGCCTGGGCAGTGGAGGTCATGTTGGCAGCGTCTTTTGGAGAGTAATATGCGTTTTACGTTAGATGAAGACAGAAGATGAGTGATGTCATAACAGAGGGTGTGGAGAAAGTTTCCATCCACATCAATTGACCTGTTAAAAGAGATGAGAGAAGAGACATTAACTTGTGAAGGTCAGATAGAGTTTGACTCTGTCAAAAACAAATATGGTTTAGTCAGATCACATTTAATAATAATTCTTGCGACAACATCAGACAAACTAACGCCAATCTTAGTGATGTCTGCTGTCAAATTCCATTAGATTCTTATGTTAACTCAGTTTTGACTTCCTTTTACCAAATACATGATAAATTATATATTGGCACCAGCTGATGTTGAAATAACTTAAAACATATGATGTCACTCCAAAAAAAAAGCTTCAAAAGCTTATTTAAGCTTATCTAAGCTTATTTCAATTTTTCAGCAAGCAATTGTCAGAAACAATTAAGTTATCCAATTCTAATGTAAAGCTAAACAGAGATGCATGTTCTTTTACAGTGGGCTGCTCTGATTGGCTGACAGCAGTTTGCTTTGCTTTCAGCATCTAATTGCTATTAAATATACACTGCACACGTTTGGCTTATTGGGTAGTCAATATTTGCTAGTGTCCACTTCAAAGAAATGTGGTGAGATAAGTACTTTGTTATTGTATCAGTCTAAAAGACAGAACATGTTTCATAAAACTCTACATTGCATTTCAACTCATCTCCACCTACATTACAAAACATTTGCCCACAGAAGACCTCACCTGTATGTCACTGAGAGATTTACCTTGCCTGAGAAAAACAGATGCTACACACCACATGAGGTTGGTTAGTCAGAACCAAACTATAACATCAAATATTTGACACGTGTTTAAACTTAGATTCTCTTTGGCATTAAATGTAGATCTGACAGAAACAGTTAAGTAGCATTAATGGGCAGAGACTCAAAAACACTCTGTAGAGAGACAGAACTACACTTGAACATATTTATGGTGGGCATGTTAACAAACTGTAGACGTCATTTTTACCAACACCAGTGCTATTTATATTATACGTGCAAGACTTTTCAGCACTATTGAGACATCAGTGTGAATATTTCTCATGGTCAGGTAGTTTCAAACTGGATGCTTAACATTTTAATTGCAAGTAATTTATGATGTGCATGGTAGCTCCTGCGTGAAAATAAATCCTATTGGCACAAGAAAATAAAGCCTTTATATAACTGACATAACAATACCTCACTTCCTGTCTGTTGTCACGACAACAGCAGGACTGTGGGATGCTACAAGTTATACACTCTTTGGCTGAGGTGAGGAGAGCGACCTGCCACCATGGCAACAGTCTGAGAACCAATCAATGTTTGAGCCTGCTTCATAGTTTTTTTTCTCCAATGCTGGAGAATTCTCTCCCCCTTAAGCAAATCCCTCCCCTTCTGCACCAGAGACGTGCAAATAACATATTGGCCCACTTGGGAAAGCCTGGGAAAAAGAGACAGAGGGAAAGAGAGAGGATAAGCAGATAAATACAAAGAAAAAATAAAAAGGGAGAGATAAACCAAGATGGGGAGATTATCTTATTATTAAGCCATGTTTACCTTCATCCATACATGAGTGAACTTGTAGCACAGGTCAGACAGGCTCAGGCTACAATAAAAAAAACAGACCAACAGTCCATAACAAGCCTCACCACTCAGGTGAAAAGCACATTACTTAGGCAATAGAGAGAGATGAGAGAAATCTCAAAACAGACATGAAATCTCAGCACTGGAACTGAAAACAATATTTTCAGGTAGCATAATGCAAAGAGCATTATTCAACACCAGCTCTCTCTGAAGCCAAACTCTTTCCAGTCTCTCAGAAACCTCAGTATTTCTCTCTCCATCTTCTGATGGAAGCTTACACATGTCCCTGTGTGGTTCAGATCATGGGCAACGCGTCCTCTTCTGCCTCAGGTGTAGATGTCACTCATGATGTAGAACAAAAGGCTCCATCGGGCTTGTAGCTTCACATGAATATTTTACACCAAAAAAACCCAAACAGAGAATATGAACAGACCGCATCCGGAATAGCGCTTGCGTCTGTAAGTGTGCTGCTCTTAAAATGAAAAATAACAGATCAATGTAAACAGCTGTCCAGCTGAACAGAAAACAGACAGAGTGATGGGCTTGAAAACAGCCCCTGGGGTCCAACTGCAGCCAGCCGCCTTGTATAACGTGCCTTGCTTAAGAGCATAAATGCAATAGAGGATGACTGTATTCTGAACATGTCTCCACTTTGATCTAAGCCTATTGGGATAAAAACACACTTCACAAAGGTAGCCCGGATCTATGCAACAACCAGCTGCAGCCACGAGGCGCCTGGTGATATGGAATATGCATTATATACTTACATTTGCCTTATGTGGAAAACTGTTCACAAATAATGCAACACATACAGAACAAGGTAAAGTCCCTTCCAGCTGCCTGTTTAAAGCCCAATAGCTGAACGTGTAAATAATATTTAGAATCAAATAAAAGACCTAATCACTTAATTAACTGTGTTAATGAAGGGACTCGTATGTAAATGCTCTAATCTCTTGTGGATAAATGCCACACACTCAAGGTTTTTGGTTTAGCTGATGGGTCCAGTACAGACACTAATGCATCCTTCAGTAACAGCTGTCTTGCCACACAAGCAATCCAAACTGAAATGTGCTAAACAAACTGTTGCGGTCTGAATGAAGGGCTCAAGAATATTAAAGCCACTGCAACGAAATTCAATGAAGGATACATGCTGAACACCCAACATTCTTTGATAATTTTCAGATGTGGTTGTTACATCTGTTTAAAACAGGAACATTGCAGAAGTTCAAAATAAGGCATTTTTGTCAATTGCGTTCAAATTAAATCAGACCCTTACATTTTAGGAAAATGTAAAATGTGGTTATTTTATCACCTAACCCCTTTCAAACTAATAGCAGTTTATGCTACCGTAGACGATCTACAGTAGACCATCACTCACATACACAGCTATTTCCATCCCCTTATAACTGATATGAACAGATCAGTGAGAGCTGCAGAATGAGAGCCCTGTTATCCTTGCACACTCTAGACACTGAATCACAACATCTCATTCATTACCTCCCTGCAGAGCACTTACAGGTGTGGAAGGAGGCATCTGACAGGTGAAATGTTCTGCTCCTGCTTTCTGAACAACCACTTATGCCTGGAATTAGAGCAGATGGCAGCCAGAAGCTTTGGGGAATGGAGATAAAGGAGCGTCTAACTAAACTGTCCATATTTTATTCCACTACAGTCACCATTGCTGTGGTTTCCCTGGCGATGGTTGCCAGGTCAAAAGCAAAGACGGTGGGATGTATAGAAAAACCAGAGGGGTGGGCAGTGAGTGTGTGTAGTGAAAGAAAACACGGTGAGAGACAGCATATGTGTGGAGGCACAGTGTGTGTGTGTGTGAGTGTTGTAAGGGACAAGGCAATGGTCCTGCTAAACCTCGTTAATCTTGTTGAGAGCTTCTGCTCTAAATTCCATTAGCAGTGGACTCGCTTTCTACTGACCTGAATGAGATCATCAATGTCATGGGTGTTTGCGTGTAATATGTACAGTCACATGCAAACCAACGCGTGCCTTCTAGTCAGACGTTTTCCGTTTTGTCCACTGGCTGTCTGAGGCAAACAATGACTCGCCCCACAACAGCCCCACTGTGTGTTAAAATTCTGAGTCAGAGGTGAGACTGAACCACTGTGGTATCCAACAAGCAGTCTGTCAGCTCTCCAAAAACCATCACTACAGCTTCTCAAATCGCTGATGCATTTCAGATTCACAGCAGTGACCAGTTACAGAAATAAACTAGCCAGAAATGAAAAAATCCTTATGCTGTTCCAAACCTGTTATTTTTTGTTTTAAAGAATTGCTGAACAGCTCAGGGACAGAACAAAAAATAAGCTACATTATAAAAGCTACACGAGTCATATCAGTCCATATACTCTATATTCCCAGTCAACAGGAACAACAACAACAGGAACAACAACAACAATATGTCTAGCCAGTGACTGTGTTAAGAAAGATGTTTTCAAAAATAACATCTGGATGTGACTATTGTAGTAAATTTTGGGTGAAGGGAAGATTATCGGTGAACAGTGACTGAATATGTTCCACACACAAATCTAACACTTTTAAAAAAAATCTAAAAAAAAACACTTGGAACACTTGAAACACTTAGGACCGTAAGTATGGACAAAATATATGTAACAGAATATTATGGTGTGCAAAGATTTTCTGAGTAAACAGACTGCAGTGTGTGTGTGTGTGTGAGTGTGATGATAGAGAGAGAGAGAGAGAGAGAGAGAGAGAGAGAGAATAAAGGCAATCATAATTAGCTACATAATCACCACCTAAGAGACAAAGCAGCTGTCCACTCAATTACACAAGTACACATCAGCCCTCCATTGTAGTGAATACAACAGCGTCCTATAGAACTTAACTCACTGATTTCCCATTTTCAAATAAAAAGTGCTGTGCATCAACATGGGGTCTAACACAGCTCTCTGTGACACTCTTGGCACAACATCCATCAGAGGGGCCACCGGGTGAATCCCTCTAAACACACTCCCTATTTCACAAGCAAGACAAAAGATCGTCTTTGAGGTCCTTGATAAAAGCTAGTGACTTCACAGAACACACAGACTGAAAAACTATAACAAAAGAAAACTGTAAGTGTGATGGTATTTTGTACATATTTTTCAGATTTTGCAATCTGAAAATTCCCCTTCATCTGTTGTTGATTATTTCATTAATGGCCCATCTCAATGATTGTGTGTGTGAGTGGATCTGTAATCACTGACCCGTCCCAATCAGCCGTTTACATGTAAATCTGGGTAAACAAATGAAGTGACTGCATAACATAATTATTGCTGATACTTTCGTTTGCATTCTATTCGCCTAATATGCATGTGGGGGAAACAAACACACACACACACACACACACACACACACACACATACACACACATACACAAAGGTGCTTACAAAGGGCTGGCTGACCTCTGCCACTAACTTTGTGTCCAAATCAAATGCTGTGGTGATTTTCCCAGGGTGCTTTTAGGGATGATACAGAGCATCCATTGAGCTATTCTTGGCTTGGCTCTGAACAGAGTCTCTGACAGTCCAGCAGTGGGTAGAGCAAAGGCAGGCCTGAGGCGAGAGACTGCTGTCCAGCAAAGACAGGAAGAACAGAGTCAAAGCAAAGAAGCGAGAAGAAATAATGAAACACACTATATACTGGGACATATATGAAGAAACTGACAGAATATATACATGCATTTTACTCGCCTCCAGTCAGATGAAAAAACACTTCCACAGCAAATGGAAATAAAGCCTCAGTTGTTTGTTGAGTAAAAATGTTGTTCTTCCTTTGAAGGTAGAATCTCATTTGAAAATCCATAGACCTCAGAGTGTTTAAGGTTAAAACTCAAGGCAATGTCACAGATGGGATAATGATCAGAGAAAACAATAGGGAAAATATTTACTAAGAGACTGGAAAGGCTACAACACTGCTCCTATGCATCTATAGGAGGAATTATTCCATTTGTTACCCAATATTAAATTCTATTTAAATTCCATTTTCATTTTAAAACAAACTAATGGCAAAACCATCACCAAATCTTAGATGTAAATGCTTCTCTTCACTGAAATGATGCCTTGATGTTCTCTTGCCATTTTAGGATGGGATAAGTGATACCCGAATAGGCTTTTCTCAGATTAAAGCCTCCCTCCTCAGCCAAGCCCAGCGTAACGACTACAAACAAACAGCAGGGGCCATAACCGACACTGGCTGTACTGTCATCTGTTGCTGAAAGCAATGCTGACCCATTAAGACGTTTGAATTCAACTCAATCTGATAAAAACAAGGTTTTATGAAATCATAAATCATAAATGTTGCCAAAGGGAGACCATGAAGGGCTGAAAAAGATGACGAAACGACTCCACTTCAGGCTCATGCAAAAATCATTTACTTTTTCCACTTGAAAGAATCTTGCAAGGCCAAACAAAAGATACACACTTGGCTCTCGTAACAACACTGAAGAACAAAGGTGGTGTGCTCATTTAAACCATTAATTTTAAATGGCACAGCAGACGAGCAGTAAATTGTTGTACAATTTACACCGGGGGATATTTTGCCAGTCTTATATCATTACATGACTCACCAAACATCTGCTCCACTATATCATATTATAGAGCACAAGCTTAGATGAAGACATTGAAAGTCTTTTGAAAGAATGAATAAGGACAAGTGATGTGCCTATGAGATAAATTCAGCTGCCAATATTTCTTCCCACGCACAAAGGCTGCCGATGTGAGGCAAATACGACACATAGACAGAAAACTGATTTTAGAACAGTGTAAAAATGCAGCTTGAAGAAAAGAAATCATAGATATATTGGAAACCGCAGTGTTCCAAGAAGTACCTCAGCAATTCTGGGAACAGTAATTATCAGTGATTATACAAAGCAACTGTATTGTGTACCAGACTATCTTGAAAAGCAGCCATATCAATTTCTGTGTGATTTCAATATAAATTGATCGACACTCTTATGTAAAGCTGAAAATGAATGTTTCAGAATGAGAAATTATAACTTACCTGCCTATCAATTGATTTAAAATGGCCAGTTTCTGAAAGTCTCAAGTGTAGCTGCATGCAGGAATTATAACTGCTGGCCAGGACAGCAGAGAAATGGATTAATGGAATTATTATCGACTTCCTCTCCTGCTCCCACGTGCTTCTCTACGTCTCTTTCTGGTATCTGCGCTAACTCACAGTTTCCGGCTTATCATCTTGTTCTTTATCTCTTCCCTCCTTCATTTCTCTCCTCTACTTATCTCAACACATCTGTCGTTCCAGCCTCCTCTCACTTTCCTTCATATGACACACAAAATGTTTGGCCTGCTGCAGCCTCTTTCAATTAGACATGGATCTCTGAGGAGCTCTGCTACTCCTTTCATCCATATATTACATAACCACCTTCATTACAGAACACAGGCTTTCACAGAACTTTACTCTCTTTGCATTTTCCCACCACACCCGTGATAATAAACTCCCTCCATGTGTTGAGCATTGTGTTGTTCCACACATCTGTGCCTCATCTTTACATTAACATTAGCATAAGTTGCAGCTGTACGGGAAACCCCAAGACTGAGGGGGATATTATTGTTGTAACCCATTAATTCCTAGCAATACCTTCCTCACCTAATCTTGTTTCACATTTATTATTTCTTATTTGTTTACTCAGGTTTTCAGAAACAAACATGAATGGATGGGGGCTGAATGACAATGGTCAATGACAATGGTCATTTAGCTCAGAATACAATATTTACTTTAATTTTCTATGCCACATTAGAAGTGCTCAGCAAATATGTTTTTAGTTTGTGTATGTGCAGATGAATTGGAAATATACAATAGTAAAACATGTCAAAACATGAGTCAAGGCCAAGATGTCCCATACCTGTAATATCTCATTTTCTTTTCATTTCCTATGTAAACACTCTGCATGGTTCTGTTGTGCGTCATAAAGCTTATACCATTTCATTATTAATGGAAATCTCATTCTGACCACATCTGACAAGATTTAAAAAAAAAAAAATCACTCTTGTAAAATGAATTTGTCCCTGCAGACTTAATTAGAATCTGCCATGAGAAGCCTTATATCCATCTCAGTTTCACCATACTTCCTGGAGCCATCAAAAACCACGTTTTAGAAACCAGACAAAAATCACTTATGTAACATTTATAAGAAAAGGCCAACCAACTAATACAAGAATGATATGTAAATGTTTTAACATACACATTGACTTGAAAAAAATCTCTTCAAATTGAACAGTCATGGGACATCCTGTAGTGTCTAAACCAAAAGCTGTTGTCATTTCTGAGAGCTGGTGTCAAACACAGCTGCTAAACACATATAGCGATTTTCATCAATACTGTAATACAACTAGAATAGTCAGTGAAGAAGTTTTTTTGTTGTTGCTTACATTGAATTTTAGAGGCAGCAAAAAACAAGATAAATTTATCTGATCAATTATATACAATCATAACTACAAAAAGTAAAAACAGTTACGTATTTAAACAGTGTTTCTACTGCCACTTCCAATATAAAGCAATAAATTAATTCCTTCTTAAATCCTCAGGAGTTGCCATCGCAGACATTATTTATGATAAAAGATTACTGCTGTGACGCAATAACAAAACAATACGAGAATTATGTCGTGATAAACACGTGACAAGTTTCAACATGGTATCAATCCAGCTTGTTTTCAATGTGGAGACCCTAATAAGTGATGTAAAAAACAAAACCAACAAGGAATAACCAAAATACCCTTTGAAGATGTTGCTTGCTGTTGTTTGTGTAACACATGGAGCACTGCTGTATACAACAATGCAAAATAAACAATATAGCAGACGGGTATACACAGGGGTTAAACAAAAGAACACACACACACACACACACACACACACACACACACACACACACACACACACACACACACAATGGGTAGGAACAATAGCACAGCCTCTCTAAGCATTGCCAGACAGTTCGTAAAGTAAAGGCTCGAAGGTAAAGGCAAAATTAAACATAAAGGACATAAATCTACTTAATTCTGTGTTCTAGGCAGTTTTCTATTGTAATGCCGCATTTTAAATTCGCTCTTTGGGTTCAACAATGGATTGAACAAAACCTCTAACCATTAACGCACCGATGTTTAGCAGCACTGCCAACAAAACCTCCACAAATGATTTAGTATAAATAAAGGTGTAAAAACTTTGATCGATTAAAAGCGTAGCGTGCATGAATAATGCATACGGAAAAAACAACTCACCGTCGTGCCAGTTCAAGATCAGTTGTTGTAATCTGACAAAAGCAGCGCTGCAAACTCAAGCTTTAACATGGTTGTTACTGTTAACATCCTTTGTGGCGGAAGCCTTTCCCATTCCGAAGCAATGCTTCAGAATCCAGTTTCTCATTGACTTCTACTGTGATCTAATGTAAAGACACCTGGTATTTCTGGACGTTATCCCTCCAGTACAGAACTGGAGTCCAAATCCCATTACACTGATTGCATATTATGATACGCTTGCTTTTTTTGGAGGGGGTTCGCTCTGGTCTTCTTTCCAGTGTACTATCTACTGGAACTCACTGTTTTCATTTTGATTCACATGCTCCGTGTCTTTGGAGTGTACCATTTGCTTTGAAAGCGGGGGTGCGCAGAGGACCGGAGGAGGAGGAGGAGGGGGGACGGTGGTCGGGTGAAGGCACAAACGGTGGCTTAGTGAATGAACTGCACTCCATTCAGTATTAGTGCTGTAAAATTAACTATTTAAATAAGAATACAGATGCTTCAAAGTACAGATGAGTGAATCTGGTAAACGATTTCTAAAACCACGTTCCTGCCAGTGGGCAGTGTACACGTTACATATGTTTTCTATAATGATCAGTCTTACATGAGGATGGGAGTGGTCGCATTTTTCAAAAGCGACAGAACATCTGCGTGGAGCATGTGGAGAAAAGTGAAGAAAAGAAAACGGTGTAACTTTACTGTATTACTGATTTTTACTTTACATTTATATTATAATGTTAATAAATGGGTTTTTAGAGCTGAGCAGTTTTGTTGATCGATTATAACTGCTTTATAAAATAAGTTTTTCACAGATAAGTTTTTCGCTCAACTCTCTTGTTCCTGGCGCTGTCTAGTGCTGAAACTGGACACAGTTTTAACAATAGAAAATAAGCTTCAGTTACACGAATATTGAAGTCACAATGTTTCACTCAAGTTATTTTAAAATACCAAAGGCCATTAATACGATTAAGTAAATATACCACAAATGTTGTATATACACCACAAATGCTATTTCTTTATATTAACAAGAGTTTGTCTATTGGCTGTTTGATGCGGAATAAACAAGACTTTCCCTTTATTTGGCTTCAACAGGCTGAACGTGCTCAACTCGATTCAATAGATAGAGATATGAGCACTATCGCCCTCGTGCGGAACAGCTGCATCAATACAACACAACATTTCAGGGCGATGAAAATGTGTACGGTCACAGACCTGCAGGTTTACATGTTCTATAGACGAAATAAGCATTTCTTAAGATAAGATTTCTGACAGACCTTACCTTAAGAAGTAAATATTTTTCTTTGATCAGATAAAACGAACATCACACACTTCTTAGAATAATAAAAGGACTGAAACGGCAGGTTGTTTTAAATTTGTTGTAACATTTACACTAACTTTAACATCTTAGAAATGTCTAAAGGATGGTTAAAATGTATTGTATTGTGAAAACACATGCATGTAACCCATTGATTTGACTTTTTAAAACGTTCATTATCATTGCATTACATTATGATAATATACACGATCAAAATGTACATTATCATAATGTACATTATCATAATGTACATAAAATGGTCGTTCTCATATTGCAGCTCGTTCACTTGTGCAGAATGAGAAATACACGTGCAAAGTGCCCCATCTGCTGGTGATAAGTTAAAACAGCAATGCAATATATATTGACATTACTCGATATATTGACATTACTCACAAACAATTGTATTGCAAGTTGCAACAGACAGTATATAATAAAATATAAAAATATAATAAAATATATACAGTATTTAACATACATTGTAAGAAATACATTTTATGGCTCAGACAAGCTTTTGACAAATAGGCAAATAATGCTTTTAATCAAGTACAGCTAAGTCAAATTATGGTACGTGTAGAGTATATTAATATCATTAATATCATTAATATGTATATTGTGTTTTATAGAGATTTTTGTTCTACTGCAGCTGCAGAAAGAAAACACAAGTAAATCCACATGATTGATTACATTAAGGTTTCTCAGACAGCCTTGATGCTGAACTACACAATCCTACAGAGAAATTGGAGCAGATTAATCTTTCTTAAAGCAAGCAGCCAAAAATAATAAACCATTCTGTCAAAGATTAAACACGTTTAACTCTAATGCTAAGTGAGTTTTTGTAGTAAGTTTGATGAATGACTTAAAGTGCTGCACTCAAGTAAATATATCATTATATATATA
>JBAJNP010002497.1:0-47601 GCA_036877545.1 Yasuhikotakia modesta
CACAGGTGAAGTGACACCAATAACCTTCTTAAAAACACCTCCCAACCCACACGCCTCCTCTGTGCTCCATTTAACGGCTCAAACTAGAGGAAACTATTGGCTTTACTGTTGCTCTCATCACTATCAATAGTGTCCGTCTCATATTGTTTCAACCACTCAAGGAAAGTCAATCAGCACACAAAACCAATAAACCCTATGGGAAACCCTGAATGACAGGAAATATCTTCACATGTATCCAAGAAAAAGGCTGTGTGTTCTAAATTCTACACCCTGTATAACATTCAACAGTCTTTACCTCAAGCATCATCAAACTTGCTAACCCCACTGGTATAACAAATCTGAAAGGCTAACCATGTTAAACTTACTTGCAACATTGCAAAAAATGCGCATTAGCAAATTGTCATACGGTGAATAAATTATAGAACCGTCTGACAGCAAACTGGCTCCAATATATTTTCATCGTTACACCATAAAGTGTAAATAAAGTGCCCAACATAAAATTTTCATTACACATTACAAATGTTGATGGGTGCTTAGCTTATTAAAGCTTTTTGCTTTAAAACCTGTTTATAAATCACACTTACACCACCTGTGTGGCTAATTTTGTGCAATGAACCTCTGATCTGAAGGTGTGTTTTGAAGCGGCAAATATTGTGGGCATAGAGGTGAGACAGTTTCCCATGAGCTGAGCCTTACAGTCGTGCGCTAAAATTACACCAAGCAAAACAAAAACAAAGTCAAACACTTTAACAGCTGAAAAAAATGGAGATGGGCTGTTCTCCACAGTCTTATGGGGACTGTTTTATCATCTACATGATGCATAAAATATATGCATAAAAATAAACTACAAAAAATAACTGACATGAAAACATAGTAAATAAAAAGTTGCCACACCTGTTACTAAATGACATAATAAACTCTTTCAAGACTGTGTGAACAAGTGTCTGGAAAACTGCAGCTATTCATATTCAAATCCCCCAGCATTACATTTGAACGGTGTGCAAGCAAGCTTTCCATATACAGATAATATCAGTGATATTATGTACAGTAGTAAAACACAGCAGGACTTAAACAGGGCAATTTGAGGTTATGTAATTCACCACAAGACCTTCATTCTGTTTATCTGGAGTCTGTTTACCACACAGCAAAATAAAGTTAAGACATATATAAAAGCTATGATTTAAGATAATTTGTTGTTTTTTGTTAGTTTTATGTTAGTTGTCTTAATGTCTTATATTGTGGTTTAGTTTTGCTGCATACCACATGGGGAAAATAATGTTTGGACTCTGTGTGTGCTTGTTTTGCTGCACGAGTTGAGTGCCAAATGTCTGAAAACAGCAACTATTGTCACAAATACGGTGCATAAACACACCAAATATTATCTGTTTTAAAAACAAACATTAAATAAATGTGAGGTTAGACTACAGCTTAATCGAAGAACAACAGACGACAATTAAGCAAATTTGTGTATAGGGCTGTGAGTTTTATTCTAAGCAGATAACTTCTGTAAACATCCCTCAGGCGCCAGGAATAACTCAGCTATTTCAAAGCCCATGACAACCCAACACTGGCTATTTTAAGCCAAACAACTGATCACTGCTCACTCAAAGCTATGACAGTATGATAGATACAGCAGGTAAATGTTATCATAACTGCAGAGTGGCGTGTAAACACTCATGTAAACACTCTTGCGTTAAGAACGTATGGCTGCGTTCACTCGTTTACACACGTGCTCTAAAAAGCCCTTTTCAAAACAGTCACTTGCACTTGCGAAAAGTGCTGCAAAAATCAAACTTCAACTTGAAATCTATCGACTTTACTAAACAGATGCAATGCAAACAGAAAACACAGCGTTGGCGTTAAAGTCTCTTGTGCAAAACACTACAAACATGTCGGTGGCTTTGGCAAAAGCTTAAAATAAACACATAAACGCAACACACGCAGCGTTTGTTTAAATCACACACACACACTGGGCCCTGATCCTGCTATGTCTCTCTCTCAGTCAGTCTCTCTCTCTCTCTCCACTGGGGCTGATGTTAGCATGCTAAGTGGCTAAAAATGGCTGCTTTTTCCTTTTAGTTTTTAAATCTCTTACCAGATAGAATAGATTGGAATGGCAGTCCTCCAAGCTGGCCCCGTTCGGTACGAAACAAGCACTCATCCTTTCACTGCGGGCTCGARCATCCCATCACCGGGGTTTCCATGGAAAAAGAAAAAACGTTTCTCCCGAATTCGAGTCAAATGTGAACGGAATTATTTTAAACAATCGCTGGCGGACTGGAATCCAGCGGCTCCATTCGATCTCTCGATCTCCCGAAGTCGAATAAAACGCGGCCGTCGACCGTCGACGGGGGGATAAATTACATGTAAAAACGGTGGAGGAATGCGATATTAAAATAGAAAAAGAAAAGGGAGAGCGAAAAGAGGCAACTCTCCCCCCTCCCCCTTGGTTTAAAAACGGTTTTAGCTTACGAACGGCTGCCTTATACCTCCATCCCGACCGAAAGCGTTGAGAAAACGAAAAACGTTCCGCTGTAAAAACATCGAAAGCCGACGGGAAACTATAAGAAACGGGTCATTATTTCATAAAAGCGTTCAGTCAGTCTGTGTTCCTGCTGGTTTCCATTTGAATTCATGGATTCCTTTCTCTAATGGCGGCCACAGGGAGAACTCTGCCTCCCGGAGCCCATTGGCTGCTCGGCGGTCATGAGGGGCGTAACAACACGGTGAGTAACAGTCGCCGCCGCTAGAGGCGTCGTTTACTGCCGAGCAGGACGCTCCGACCGTCGGCTTTTCGCTCTGCGCCACCTAGCGAGGGTTTGCGGTAACCGCGCAGCGGACCCGAGCGTCTCCCACGAACGTGTCTTTGCATTTTTATGCGGTTTCACGACGCGATCGGGGTTTTATATCCAAGATGAGGACCATCAAAAAGAAATGCAACACACGGCGGAGTGTTAGGCGTAGTTAGACCCGCAGTTGGCTGAATTATATTACTTTCACTCAAGAGTTTAAGTGAGACGTATAGCCGTGGATGTAATAATTGGATGGCAGATTCATTCAATGCTTTTCTAATGGTGGTGGGGTAGTGCATTTGGAAATGAAAACTTCATTGATGGGTACGTGAAACATGTTAGCCAAACGACTGCTGATTTACTGTAGAGCTGTGCCTCTGTACAAATATTCAAATGGCAAGCAGATGTCCAGTGGATTTAACACTTCTGGTGGGGATAATGCACAGATAACGCATATTTGTCAGTTGTAAAATTATGAAAGCTTTTGATTTGATGGGGGTGGATGCATTACAGATCCAAAGAGAATTAGGTGAAATGATGGACGCATTCATTTACAAGGTCATGCCTACACACACAATAGACCTGTCAGAGCGTGGATCTCACTCACTCAGTCTCTCTCTTTCTTTCTCTCCCTCTTTCTCTCTCACACATATTCTCACCGTAATTCTGTTACCTGCCCATTGCACTGAAATATAGTTAATAAAAAACAATTTAATCATTTCCTTTTAATATGTGTTACAGAGCCAAGAACACCATTACTTTGCAATAATTGCTACCATTACTATTAAAGAAGGATATTATTATCATGAAACATGACTTTGATTAAATATTATTAAAATGTGTAAAATTAAACTGATTCACAAAAACTCAATGGGCAAAAACGGACACAGACTTGTTGAATGGAATAAAACCTCTCGCTGTGTCATATGACAGAATCTGAAAGATTTCAGCAGATCAATATGGCTGATCTGTAGACGGTCCTTCCTGCACAGCTGATAGTTCTCACCTCATGACAGAATGACAGGATCCTTCTGTAAGTTTATCTGAGCGCCACACACACACACACACGCTTCCACACATTACTGCACAGGGCACGTCAGACACACTGTTAAGCCAATACAAGAAGACTTAGGGCTCATCATTGGTCAGTGGAATGTGTTAGTAGGAATTGCAGGGCCACAGTTCAACAGCAGACCTGTTGTTTACACAGGCTAAGTGGTGTTATCCTTCCTGCTCCTTTCAGCAAAAGTGGAGTCAATGAGGTATTCAGAGGTTCAAAAAGCTAATGTGTGTAAATACAGGAGCAGAGAGAATACTGCTAAAAGACACAGAAGAATATATGAATATATGTGCATTTAAAACAGAATATGAATATTTAATATGTGCATTTAAAACAGGTTCCCAGCTGGCTACAAATCTGTTTATTGTAAAATCAAACATAGAATTTATTAAAAAAAACTAATGCATGAACTAAATACTCAACAATATGCAAAACTATTTGCTTCAGTTGTAATTATTTGTTGTTAAATGTTATCTTGAACTTGATGTGGTTGAGTATTTGCTGCACAAAACAAACTGTGATTAGCACAAGCCACATTTAACCTTTCTGTGAGAAACCCATATTTAATGCAGCCTGTTATATTACCCCGTGTTTTGTTGTTATATTTGTGGAGGGCACATCATGCGGCCTGTATTTTGGCATCTGTTGCACTTCCTCCTTCACTTATTCAAATTCCTCCATATCACTGAAACTCTGTCCTAAATGTCCTAAAGAAACTGTCCTAAATTTCGATCCTAGATCCTGCCTGCACACTTTATTCATCGGGCGGGAGGATCACCTGCCAAGAGACCCTCAACAAGGAGTTTCCAGAACCTCTGTGTTCCCCCCACCACTGCAATCAGACTAATACCCTGTTAGCTCTTCAGACTGAACCAGCACACACTGAGGGTTCACAGCTATTTTGGTAAGATCTTCAAACCACTGAATGTGTCATTTAGGGGGTAATTGTGGCCCTGGCTGAGCTCTCCGCTGGATGTCCTTGTTTAGAAACACTGAAAGATTGAACAAGCATCTCTGCCCTCTCATCTCTGAGAATGCCCAGTGCTGCTTCTGTTTGCTGAGGGAACCTGCTGACCACAGACGGAGCCTGCCTCCAACCATAAACCTCTCCTGAACCGTGTAAGATTGTGTCACTCAGACTCACCCTTTCAGCTTGACGCTGGGAAAGCCTTCTGAATTTGAGGGAACACGTTACATAGACATGATTCCTGAGTATTGGGACAAAACGTACCACAAAAATTAACCAACAAAATACCAAATTGTGTGTAACTTTGGATGAATCTGTTGAACATTGTTGTATTAAGCTGTGAAATAAATAAATAATGCATTTTATTCTGATGGTACAAGCACAATTACTTCTAATTATAAAAACATACAAACTTACCAAATCCTGCATGACCTTTAAAGCAGGGCAAGGATGAAAAGGGATCTCTAGGATAAAGGCTGGCTTTGATTTTGCCTGTTTTTTTATGTCAACATCTGATTTATTTGTTTTAAAATTTTGTTTTTTAATAGAATTCAAAATGTAAATGAATTGAGAGGTCTGAGGACATGTGATTTTAGCTGTAGTAAATGTTTATTTAGTATCATAATCTCAATAAAAAATTGTGCATTTGTGCATCATTTTAAATGAACAGTATTTCTTACAGCTGGTCACTATTCATTCAGTATGTTACTGCTTACCATCAACAGCTGGGCTTGTTGTGTGACACCTCTGCTTGTAGGGCCAGGGGCAGTTTTAGTGGAGATCACTGTTCAACACACAGAAGATTAGCAGGAACATTCCTCACACACAAATGCAGACATGACAGAAGGTTTGTTAAGCACCTGATGCAGGGAGAGTTTCTGCAAAGCTGCTGCCTCCCCAGAAACATCCACAACTCGACATCCTACTGCTAAATAATCTGACACACATTCCCTCTCTCTGCACTGTTGCCCTGTTCATATCTTTCTCTCCCTCTTTTCTCTCTCACCCACTCCATTCCTCTCTCTCTCTCTCCACAAGCAGATGGACGAGAAGCGGCGTCATCACGGCTTCTTTCAGTTAAGCTGCAGAAACAGCATGAGATTAATAAATTCAATATGAATAGAGAGTTAATGAAAGGGACCCTCTCCCCTCCCCTCAGCAATGTTTTCTGCTGTCTGAAGAGGCTGAAAGTAGCACCATTGAAAAGCAGCAGTCAGCAAAAACTTGCTGGATGGCAGACAGGCTTTGACCTCTGCAAATTCCTCTGTGGCAGCTCACTTTGTCATTCCCCTGCAGTTCTTGCCAATAAACACATCAATACTCAGACCGGACACAGCAGTGGCACATAAATACACATTATTTCAGTCAAAGGACAATCGTGTGTGAATAAAACACTATATTGAGTGTTTTACGAGAAATGCATTATGGTCATTGCAGTAAGTCAGTGTTTGTCAGACTTATATTCTGTTTAGCTCCACAACCTCATTAGAAAGTGCCTCTTTTAACTGATATTATACTGGATATAATTTAGAATTGCCACCATTATTATCAAAGTGACCGTTAATGCAGTAATTTAAGCAATCAGTTCTGTGGGTGATAAACAGACTCAGCGTGTGGTTTCCTCTAATTTAATGTTTCAGCTTGATTGTGTTTTGACATTTTAATTGAATGTAATGCATTGCATTGTTGTGCAAAATAAACGATTGGCAATATTATTGGGTTTTTTTAAGATCGTAATTTCTGTTTTAAAAGGTTGAATAAAACTAAATCTATCCTGCTACCCTCAGGGGAACACACATACACAAACACACACACATACACTTGGTTAAGAATCACTACACTTGTTCCAAGCAACCAAGCTGTGGTATGTCAACATTACAAATATGACACTGTAAAGCCATTGAAAGATGTCAAACATAATAGATTAAAATAGCACAGCCTGAATTTACATTTGTGACATTTTGACAACTGTCTCTCGGAGGCTAACAATAGATAAGCATCAAGTATTCTTTCCGGAACATTCTGGAATTCAGAAATAACACCATGTGCATCACCTCAGCAAGCCTGGAACGGTCCAAACATGCTGAGACGTCCACAAAGAGCAAAACACTGAGAAATCAGCCACCCACACAATCCGGCCCTGCTTGTCTCAGAGGACAGTCAATGACAAATGAAAACCGCGGTCCTCTCTTAAATCAAAGCCAGCACATGCTGCAGTTTCCACATTGTGTCTGGGTATAGGGACTGCCAATTAGACATGAAACAGTGGGTAGTGATGCCCTTGCCAGGTCATCATCAAGGACAGGCGTCAGAGATGCAGGCCTGCCAGGATGGTTGGAGGGGGCTGGGAACTGTGCATTCAGATGCTGTCACAGTGGACATGAGGTACAGGTTGGCCATCTGACTGGAATGTCACGGTACTTATAGTTTCAGATAAATGCTGCATAGTTATACAGGCATTTAATCAGTAAAGACACATTTAGGCACACAAATGAACTTACTATGTGTCTTAAATCAATACATAACTAATATCATAAATAAGACTAAAATATCAGCGCCTGACTGTTTTTACATTTATGGATTTGGCAGATGTTTTTATTCAAATCAACTTTTAGGCTATTTAATGAAGTTTATTTAACAAGTGTAGGAGGAGCATGATTATAATTCAACCAATCATTGTGCAGGGCTGTGTGTATAAAGCCGCTCCTCACCTCTATCCCATGACAATGTCAACAGCATCCCTCTGCTCCCTGTCACCTCACTCTTGACTGATATATGTCTCAGTCAGTAACTGGTTATATTAGTGAGTTATCAACAGATGTGTCCCATGGGATTCAACCCCACAACCTTGTTACAGCCTCTACTAGTTGAACTACAGGTACCAAAATTTTGCTTAGCAATAAAAATAAGCTGTAACTGGGGCAGGGAATTGTGGGTATGACAGACTAGCTCTTATCAGAAAAGCCAGTGGACATACAACATGTAATCTGCAAAACACTTCCTGTGCACCAGGCTGCAGGAAAGAGTGAAACTGCAGCAACAAAAGGCGCAATTTTATGGGTGTTAACACAAAGAGCTATAAAATGCGACAAGTGTGTGATAAACACTGATGATAAATTGTAAAATGCTGTGTGGAGGATTTGCCAAGGGTGTACAATATGACGTGTGTGTGTGTGTGTGTGTGTGGAACAGTTGGAATCAATATGAGTATTATAGCATTAGCCATGGAGAGATATACCATAAACTGTTTCAACATGCACCCTGGCAAAGCAATTTACACACTTGCTCAGTGCTTATGAATAATGCATGTTCATATCAGTACTGCAGCAGCCCGTACTGTAAGCTGCTTTAATAACTGTATAAGTCACCTTCCACTAAATCATACTCATTTGATGGACTACCTGAGCTTATCATTATTATTATTATCATTATTATTATTATTATTATTATTAGGGAGTAAATATTATTATTTACTTATTGTTTATTAAATTTAGATAATTAAAATAAATGTACAACAATCATTTTCGCTACAGACAATTTACTGCAAAACCATATTTAAAATAATTTTAAAATACTAATTAAATACATTAATAGGTTTTATTCTTTATTATTCTTATACATTATCAGGATATCATGTATATAAGAGCATTTATCAAGCGTTAAGAAGAGTGTGAATAAGGCTTACATCATGTGTCAACACTTCTTGCAAATACACTTCTATATAAAACATAAAACACATGTACTTGTTGTATATACTGTCTGAGTACATTATGTAATCAGTTTCTGTGACTGGAACCAACAAGATTCTGCAACAGTTGTGAGTTTAATGTCTTGATCGTGGTCCACTGCCAGTTTCTACAGACATCCCTCAATCCATTAATACAGATCTGGTGATTTCAATTACATTAGAACCTTCTCCTCATACATACAAACATGAACAGAAGCTAACAGATAAAGGAACAACAATGGACCTATATTTCAATTCGGCACAATCCACACAAGCCTCTTTAAAACTTTCAACCTCTAATAACCTCTAAGCAAATGGCTTTAATATGTCAGGGATATGATGAAACATGTTCTCCGTGGGCAGAATTCATCTTCTCAGCAATTTTTTCCAGCTCTTTGGCACAATGAGGTTTTAAATGGCTTTTGGGTGGTGGATTCATTGCACAACTCCATCATGTGGACATAAAAATAGTTTTTATTACTGATAGGATGTTGTTTTTTATTATCTGGCGGTAAAACTTTCCAGCACTTCACAAGAACAATAATTTTATACAATAAATACTGTAGATTTAAATACTGTACATACTGTACTGTAGATACTGTACAAATACTGTAAATTATCCTGAAATCAATACAAGATGATACTGTGTTGATACATCATGTGTAAATATTCAAGATATCACATTAAGGAAGAGAATAATACTGTATTTGCCATTTAACTGTAATTCAACTATTAGTGTAAAATTACTGGGAAAATACTTTAATGGACTTTCTGTACATTCACACTTTTTTACAGTGTAGATATTATTGATAATGACACTAGATTGACTCGTCATTTTTCAAACTCTCCACATTCTGACTCTGATTATGTGGTTCCTGCTCTCACTCTGCTTCTTTATCTACAGGATGGCAGCTTAACACTCCGTGTCTGAGTGAGTTTGCCGGCTTTCTATGGGAGAAATACATAATTAATGAAGAGTGTGCTATTACTCTGAACACACTCCTTTCAACTTAGTCTCAGACACCCACTGGACAGCGTCTGCTGGGTTCTCATGACGTGCACACATACACACACGCACACACACACACGCACACACACATCCACCCCCCCCAACCCCCTCTCCCCTCATCTCATGCTGAACAGACACAAAGGGAGCAACTCTCTCTCTCGCCTTTCTTTTCAATATCTTTCTTTCTCTCTCCCTCTTTCTTATTCTTGAATTTCTCCGCCTATCGAACCCCCAAGTCTCGTTCTCTCCCTAAATTAATTTGCAGCGCTGCTTTCTTTCTTTATTTCCTTTTGTTGCTTTTCAACTTGTGATTAGTCCACAGCTCTAGTTTCATGCTAGACTTGACAATTCCGTTTGGCAGACAGTGATCTTATCCTGCAGTCAAATATTGTACAAACATGTTCCCAGGGGGACTTTGTGCCAACAGAGAGAGAGAGAGAAATAGAGAGAGAGAAAGAGAGAGAGGGGGGAGAGAGAAGAAATCTTTAAAAATGATAAACAGCAAAACTACAGTTTTTGATGTACACACATCATTAGAAAATGAATAGAATCCTACATTGTAAAATATTGCCAGGATTTCAGATGTAATAGTAATTAATTATAATAAAGTACTACATTCTGAATTTATTGTATAAATTAATGCACAACCCAACAAATTGCTATAACAATAAAAGTGTTTCATTTAAAGTTGTCATTGTGGTGGTTTGTATTATTTCTGGCTTTGGTACTTAGACCTTATTTACATTTAGTTTAATTTTCTCACAGCAGGGCATTTGTGTTACAATAGAACATAATTGGTTGTGCTATTATGTGGCAAAATACAACAACAAATACTGCACATAGTACAGAGATTATATTATTTTCATAAACAATTCAGAGAGGCTGGTGTGTGCAATAATGCTAAGATTGAAGAGTTGTTATTCCAAATAAATGTTTACTTACAAGTTGTTAACAAGGCATGCACAAACTGGAACAATCAGCAAATATACTTTTTAGATAGAACAAAACCAAACAAGCAAAAATGTGAAATTGAAATAAATACATGCAACCACATAATTTATTTATGCCGCAGTGCATGCTGGGAATTCAAATCCCACTATAACTCTGAACACCACTTTCTGTAAGTATAGACAATTTTACATGAATCCAGACACAGCTAATCATTGTGATGCTAACAGCACAACACAGTCATCTGCTAGACGCGCTTGTCATTTAATTGCAACAAATTGTAAAATTAATACAAAAGACACTGTGAAAGATCAGCAGCTAGCGGCTATAACTTTACAGTAAAGCCATTTTCAATAAATTGAAAACATTTTACAATGTGCGCATGCATCCTTATCCTGAACAGGAAAGATAAAAGCCATTTACCAGGAACTGAATCATTCTTTAAAAGACATAAAGGCATTTGAAGTGTAAAGACGGCGAAATGGCAAAAAGCAAATGGAACGCAGAGCTGCTGGTAAATAACGCATGCGGTGGGGGAATATACTGTATGCGCTGGGATTGCTCCTGTCACTTACCTTAGAAAAATGCAGGGCAAATGTGGGTTGATGGAGACAACAGCAGATCTCTTCTTTAATGCTTAGGGCCACAGGGGGAATGTCAATGCGAGGCTGCTGTTAAAGTTAAGATAAGTACAGGAGAGGCTGGGATTGGCTGACACACAAGGAAGGCCTAAAACACATCTTTGGATATAAGCCTCTGATTATGCACATTTTAAATAGTTTATTATTTAAGCATAATAACAATATTTGAATACACCACAGTATTATTATGACAGGAAATGGCAGTAAGTTGTGAAGACACATAGCATCCAATATTTGCATATTTGCTTGGCACAGTTTCTCATGGTCATATTAAAATCACTGGGGCGTGATGAGTATCACTCAAGTGAAAGCAGGTTTACCAGCTTCTCAAGTTTGGCAAGTTAATTTTCCATCAGAGTCCTGCTCTGCTGAGAGAGCAAACCTGCAATATTCTAGTACTTTAATATTGATTAAAAATTACCACCCATGGCAGTAATGCTGGGTTTGAAGTAGCTGTTTAAATAAACCTCTGATAGAATATCAATCAGTGTCAATCAGTGTTGAGTTTGATATTGATTCCCTCCACTTCCCTGTTTCAGCTCCCCTGAGTCAATGTATTTAAAGGGATAGACACCCCAAAATTACAACTCATTTAAACTCATTTATATTCATTACATTTATGAACTCAATTATAACTCATTTTATTCTTTTATTAAACTCATGGAATTATTTTATTCACAAGGATCTTCAGGTCATTCTAAAATCTTCAGGTCCTTCTTATGTGGAATATTTGAGGATTGTTTGCCGTATAATAAATTATTATGTGCATCTAGAAAAGTCACACATATTTGAAAAAGAAGTAAACAATAACAACATTTTTGAGTAAGCTAATATTTGAACGCATAATAAATATAAAATCATGATACAATTAATATTTCTGTCAGAATAAGGCTGTTGTTCTGCTGGTTCACCATCTGCTCAGTACATTATACATAAAAGGTGTCGATTTATGAGTCATTTTCATGGTTAACAACTGTTAGCTGAAAGTCATAGATGTAGAATTCCTAGAATTGTTGTGGCCCTGCAAATCATTGGCAACATTCTAGGGATTCTATTTCTGTGATGTGGCCTCGTTTTGATTTTCTCTGTTTTAGCTGCCGGGCCGCCTGACTGTTGTTCTCTCTGCAGCATTTGAGGACATGTTTCCCTAATGCTGCCCGACCACTCGCAGCCAGAGAGTCTGGCAAAGAAATGATTACCTGTCTGTATGATCAATTACCTGATTATTGTCTGGATACACACTCCTGGTGCGTCTCTGGAGTCATGCTCACACACACACACACACACGGTGGGAGAGACAGAAATGCCAGGACACTGTCTGACAGAAATGGGTTGTGAAAGGGGGAGAAAGAAAGAGAGTGACAGAGAGATGGAGAGAACGAAAAGCTTGTGGCAGCAACGCTTTTGTTTCACGCATCAAAACAAGTCTCACTTCTTTCTGCTGTGTGACTGCTTAAATGTGACACAAATTCAGCAGCAACAATGTGAAATAAAAACACAGTTTCTGTAACTCACCTTGTACAGCTTATCACTACAAAACCAAGGTCATAGGTCTGACTCTGAAATAACTATAATATAAATAAACTATAGATAAACTATAAACTACTATAAACTACTACTCTGAAATAAAATATAAATGTACAAGAAGCCTTCCTGTAGCTCAGTTGGTAGAGCGTTGTGTTAGCAGTGCAAAGGTTGTGGGTTCAATCCCAGGGAATACAAGGACTGATTTAAAAAAATGTATACATTTTTTTTGGATAAAAACATCTGCCAAATGAATAAATGTAGGCAAAAGAAACACAATAGGTGTGAAACCTAGATGACATGAAAACAAGGAAAAAACAACGGTGTCAGATTTAAAAGTTACACTGAAAAGCAATTTTAATAACTGTAGACTTTACATTTTTTATGTTATAGGTGCTATGGTGTTTCTGTGTAGTTGCCAGGGTGTTGCCAAGGTGTTCTGAGAGGTTTTTATTATGTTGCTATGCAGGTGTTTTGAGTGGCTGCTATGGTGTCAGAAAATATTACACAGTTAAATACATAAGCTCAGGGTTTTGTTTAATCCCTAAATCCATGTATGGGCAATAGATATTAAGATATTTTCAACACCACTAATTATTTTTTCACCAACCATAACATTAAAGCCACTTCAGAACAGATGGCAAAAGTGACAATTAGACAAGCTGCAGTAATATTGACAGTGTCTGGGGGGAACCTGTAAGACTCGCTGTGTTTTGTAGTTTGTGACGTTGTGAGGGAGACCAAGAACCATTTGTTGCATCATCCTCAGCCTGACCTTCTTGCACTACCCATCTCTCTCTCTTGCTCTCTCTCTTTCATACACACACACACACACACACACACACACACACACACACACAGGTGTATGCACACCAACAGATCATATAAACAGCATTGTGACGGTTCACAGCAGCTGAGAGTGGGTTTATACATATGTACTTATCTATCTAAACAAGAACATTCCATAGAATTCTATTGTTTTATACACTGATAGTTGTATAAAATAAGTAAACCCTAACACACATTATCTGTCATAATCTTTCTGCATTAATTCAATTAAAACAAGAACTGTATTTACTATATTTTATTATACTATATTTTGCATATTTTATTTACTTCCCCAATATATTAAGTAAAGCCACAAACACACACACTATTCCATCAAATCCCTAACAGGACAAACACATTAAATTCCCCTACAACAACAACACACACACACACACACACACACACTGACTGCACAACCCATATGACCACAACATATGACTGCTGGAGTCAAGCTGTTGATTATACAAGCTACTGGGCAGAGGGATTCTGTGAGAGATTACACAACACACAGACAGCTGTCGAGTCATACATCTCCCCATGTGTGCACACTCTTACTTACAACACATGCACTATCACCAGACCTCCAGAAGGCACCAAGTGAGATTTTACACTAGCAAAATCCCTCATTTATTCTGATAATCATTTTCAATTTGAATTAACTAGCGTGACAGTTAACTCACCATAAGACCTTTGGAAAGCACTACAGAGAGAGATGGCCAAAACTCTAAAAGACATTGCAGACAACATTGCACACCTCAGATGAGGAAAGATAGATTTATGGGTTAAAACACATCTTACATTTTCTAGAGAAATCACAGACATTAGCCTGATATAAACAGGACTGACTGCTCACACACGCTGAGCCGAGCCACGCTGTAGACCGAAGGTGAGCTAAAATGAGAAGTCTTTAAAACGATATGCTTTAAATGAGATTATCTTCCCCACACAGCCAGTCCTCACACAAACACAGACTGTAGAGAACAGCTCAACAGCAAAACCCTGATCTAAGGATTGTGGATTTACATCCATGCTGATACAACGAAACCAGATGGATTCTTTTCAATTCATAAGATTCAAAAGCGTCGTACTTCCAAAGACCTCATCTGCATTATCAGCAGGTGCCGTAAAAATGAGAGAAGACTGCAATGTTGTCATCAGTTTATTTGAATTATTCATGCGTAATTAACCAGAGACAAATATCATATCACAGTGAGTTATTGCTCATTAAATGAGATAAAAAAATGCTGTTCAAAGTAAATAAATAACTAAGTACCGGGTACTTTATTGTCTGAAATCTGACACTGTAAAATGGTCTTTACATTGAGATATTAAGGTGCGGCTGTGACTGAAATATAAGCCTGTGATTTGTGCTATAATGTAGAAATCACACACATGGGGCTATCTTCACTAATCACAGAGCAAATTAAATCCTCTGTTACTCTGTTGATCGCTTCCCACACATAACCCTGTTGACACTGGCAACATTAAAGATCCGATGATTTATATCCTCTTACACACAGACCACATTGTTCACAGAAACACAGAGTAAATTTAGTGTTTGATTTAATTAATAGCAGCATGTGGTTTTGAACTGACATGAGAATGAACAATTACAGAATCTTCATTATAGCAAAGCTACATTTTACTACATAGTATTTATATTTATGTTTATATTAAAAGCAGAGGCTTCTATTCAAAGTGAGCAACAGTGCATTAAAGTTATACATTTCATCATTCCCTGGGAATCGAACCCACAACCTTTCTGCGGTGCCAACACACCCTGCTCTACTAGTTAAGCTATAAGAACACATGAACTTTGCTCCTTTAAGATACAGTAGACCTCCGGTGTTTGCTATTATTCCAAAATCTGGATGCTAAATCCATAAAGATGTTCATTTTCTTGTGATGGAATGTTAAATCCGTGTCGCACCATTCCAAAGATCAGCTGTCAGCTGTGACGTGCTACCCACTTTATCCACACTGAAGAAACAGAAGTTGACCTTGTGCAGTCGGCCCAGCGTGTGTGATATATGCTAATGTATGTACATGTAAAGTACAGGAAGCTGACATTAATTAACGCATAATGATGTGCACACAAAGGTGTTCTGCCGTGCTGTGTGTGTGTGTCTGACTGATGTGTTGACAACACACCGTAAAATAATTGAGATTCTAGGCTTCATAACTGCAGTGTGAAGGTGAAAACATTGATCAAGCTCTCAGGAATTATATGGTTGTACATTTTATCCCTGATCATTAGAGACCAATCTGTCCATAAAACATACAGACATACAAGTCATTATTTGGTCAATACAAAGCCATAGAAATATTTAATCTTATTCGATAAATATATAGACTATATAATAAAGAAACGGTGGCAATGACAATACAATAGATACAATAGCTAGATATTTTAATCAAAATATAATTGTGTATTAATTTTAATAATCAGAATAAACAATTCTACTGCCAATTTAGAGTACGACCTATTGTTTTCCTATGACTATATTAAGATTTATCAATTAATTTAGCAATAGTCTGATAGTCTATCAAGCATGGACATGATTGGTCTGTATGAGATGTGACATTTATGTAAGCATGCTGTCATAACGCTAAACGCCAGTGAGTGACCTCATTGAAGGACACGTGCACACAATCTCCATTTCAGATAAGAAAAATGTATAAATGTGTGAAGAGGGGTTGACAGCGGGGGTCTGGAGAAATGCAACCACACACACACACACCTGAGGGCAGGTGATCATCTCCCTCTCTGTGAAGCGCCGCATCCACAAGAGATCAGGTTGTCATGGTAACTGACCTACAAGCGGATTAAGGGGGTCTGGTAAAATGAGACATTACACTCAGACAAAGAAGCACATCAAGCGCGGTTTCTTTTAAAATGGCTGAAAATTGGTACAGAATTTCAATAAATCAGATCATCACTTCACAACTTGGGCGAAAAAATAATGTAATTCAGTATCTAACCGAAGGTCATTGATATGTTATGAAGAGGCTCTTTAGCCAATATGAGAAACCAATGTGAATGAATTTGACATATATTACAAATATTGTTTTATGTGGCTTGAATAAATAACCAAAAAGAGAATAAAAATGTAGAAATCCATTTAAAAATTAATTAGAAATTTAATTATTTAAATAAAATGTTTGTCAACAATATCAACATCTTTTGTAACAATGATTATATTTTCACAGATACATTTTGTAGGAGTGATGAATGAAATCTGATATATATACACAAAGCACATACATGTGACCTCAGTAAATTCACATTAAACTGTTTTTTTACATTATGGGCATTTGGTAATTGGTTGAGTTCATTGTTTTCTTGCCATGAAGCGCCATCTAGTGTTTATAGACGGAATATACTCAACAGAGAAAAAGGCAGGCCAGTGTTTTATTGTGGATTATAAAACAAATTCAAATTTTACCAGCCATGGTGTATTACATATCTTATAGCTTATATTTATGTTTATATTACAACAAACAGAGCTGGCAGGAGAGAGATGAAAACTGTGAAATAAAAGTGTGTCAGCTCTTCATATCCACTTCCTGCTCTTGATTTATGTATTCACAGCTGATAAGTAGCAATTTATGTGTCAAGTAAACCTCCATAAGCCCTGCTTACCGTCTTAACTTGGCCGACAACTTCCAGACTCCCTGTTGAGCAACATGATTACATGTTAGTGAAGGAGATGGGAGTACATCTTACAATCACCTCATTAACCTTGTTTTGAGTTTGACACCTTAAAGAGAGAGAAAGGAGAGAGAGAGAGAGAGAGAGAGAGAGAGACAGACAGACAGAGAGAGATGATTATCAGTGTTCATAGGTAATCTTAAATGCATGTTCTTGCATTGCAATTCAATTCTAAAGTTCAACCAAACTGTCACTGTTTTTAATTACAGTGGTGTCTAAAAGAACTTGATGCTTAAAAGTCACACCTAAAATGTCATTTGCATGTAATTTGTTTATTGTACTAGTTTTTAAATGTATTTTAGTCATTTATTAAGTACACATACATACAGAACTTCATGCAAGTACTATGAAACACATTACTTTCTAGTTGTCAAGCTTAGAACACAACTTTTTATTTTATTTTCTAACTTTTTATTTCCTTTATTTTCTCAAGAAATCAGTCCTGTATAGTGTAATAAAACATGATTCATTACATCTGTGATCATTATACACTGTAAACAAAGACACTCCCTGCTGATTTGACACATTGCCATCTTCTAAATGTTCAACAAAGTATTTAAACATTATTTAATGTGCCTGGATGGACAAGTTACCTGTAAACGTTGGATTAAAATCACATCTGGACTCATCTGGACAAATTTCTGCACATAAAGCTAGTTTAAGAATTTAAGTCTAACTTGAACACTTACTACAGATAAATATACAAACAGCTGTAGCTTCATGCCTAGAACATCACTAAATAAGTGCAAGACATCCATAAACTTGAATAAAACCAAGAAAATAGGGGCAAACAGGGGCTACTTTAGTGAGTTAGCTTTGTATTCAGAAGGTTACTGGATCAACTTACCTAATAAACACCGTCTTTTTGACTTGCTTTGCTGCTGAAATTCCCGTTTGTGATGGGGACTTTTATTTTGAAATGACACTAGGTCGCCATGTTGAAGACTTTTCTTTTGTTTCGTGTTTGGTTGTTGTCCAGCCACAGGTTCCTGTAGGTCAGATGGTCCCCGGAACAATGTAAAGCTGAAACTAAACTCCTCTTTCCGATTAGTTGTTTTGATCATTATCTCTTATTAAAGTTATTTTATTTTGATATCTTGCCTTAGTTTTGTAGTATGGAGATCGGTGCTTTATCATGAAACTCGGTGAGAAGTATGACAGGTATTTATTTATGTGCCATGAGAGCACAAAGGCTTATATTTACTTTACTTATACTTACGTATAAATTATACTGTACTTGCACAAAATGTTGAAAAAATATATCTTTTTTTTACTGTAACCACTAACTCGTTTTTGTGTACTTTGTCGTGTATTGGGTGAATACTGTAACACACTGTACATGATGTACTTTTTTATTACAGAGGAGCAAATAGCGAGTCCAGAAGAACCTTTAAACTAAGAGAGTCACCCGACCGGATGCAGCCCGAGTCCAGCCCACAGAACAGCAACGGGCTGTCATTAACTCTACAGCCGGAGCTGCTCGCCCGAATGCCGGGTGCTGGAACATCCGACGGCCCGGAAACCGGCGAGGACGTCCGTGTTCCGATCGCCAATTCATCGGAGTCGGTGGGTGGACGCGGCGCGCCCTCGCTGAGGCCTCGAACAGCCAGCCACAGCCACTCTCATTCTCACGGGCATACACACGAGCACGAGTCCGAAGAATCGGACCTGGAATCGGACTCCAGCAGCTCGTTATCAGAGCTCCGGTACCTTTTGCGCTGGTTCAAGAAGAGTCTTCCTTTCATTATCATTCTGTGCGCAAAACTGGTGATCCAACACGCTTTGGGTAGGTGCACGACAGCTGTTTGTGGGAACAGGTGTTACAGTCGAGTGTAAAGGTCGTGACCCCTGACCCACTTTTGCTTTGTTGTTGTTGTTGTTGTTGTTGTTTGTTTAGGTCTGGCTGTTGCAGCTGCTCTGCTAACCACCTTCCTGTACGTCAACAAAAACATTCAGACGCAAGTGTTTCTCCATGTAAGTGGTGAATGAAAGCAAAACAAAAACAAATGACAGTAAGACTTTACAAAACTGTTTAGGTTATTATTAAATTTGTATTTGTTGCTTAGTAAACAAATTGACTGCTGTTTAATATTATACAAACGCTTGTGTGGTAATTGTAACAATCTGAGCTTTTAACTTGAACTTAAAACCATATACAAGTTTAATTTGTTAACATCTGTAAACTACCTTATATAACATAAACAGGCAATTAACAAATGAATTATAAATACATAAACAGCATTTATTAATCTTGGTTAATGATAATGTAAACCTTTGTTAGTACATTTTTAACTACTTACATGAATAAACAAATATATGATGTTATTATCCAATGCTGTTCTAATCTTTGTCTTGTTTGGTGTCTTTTTTTTATATAGGACAGAAGGATAAAGCGCCAGTGTGCCTGGCTTCTGTTGTTCCTCACATCCTCAAGTCTTCTCCTGTTCTTCACCTTTCACACTCAGTCACTTTATCGCTGGTTAGTACTTCACACTGTTGCTTGAGTTCAGACTCTATTGTGACATGTTACAGCACAGTCATGTTGTTTGCTTGAGGCTATTTACGCCACACGAAACACCATGTGGTGAATGGTGTAGCCTGGCGGGTAAACATCTTGAGTCTCAGCCTAAAAGTTGCTAAAACCCCACAAGAGGAGATTCATGATCCATAAATCATTGTAGAAAGGCCTCAAGTTGCTTCAGGGTGACTGTTACTGTAAAACTCTATAGGAATGTGCTTCAAATAAAAACATAAACAAGAAGCTAAATAACAGAGTAGCAAAGGAAGCAAAATTACTGTATGATATACGTATGTTATTCTGTTCCTCCCTCAGCCTCATCTTTGCCAACCCAACGATAGATTCCCAAAACTTCTGGGAGGTTCTATGGTGTGCTGGTGTGACTAACTTTATCGTGAAGTTTGTCTTCATGGAGCTAAAGTGTCTTGTTCTCCTGGTCCCATCCCCCCTCATGGCGTACCAGAGAAGGGTGAGTTAAATGCCTTTTGCATGTTTGCACTGACTGCAGTGATAGTTTACCCTTACTCCTCCTGTTGTCCACAGGGTCAGTGTTATATGCTGCTAGAGGAGGTGAGTCAGGTGTATCAGACTCTTGCTCCTGTCCCGCTCTGGTTCCGCTATCTTGTGAGCTATGACGAGACCAACACCTCAGTGGGTTTGACTTTAGGAGTTCTGCTGGCTCTTCTCTACCTCATAATGAAGGTGGGCACAACACGCATTAGTGGGAGGATCTGATTGGATAAGCTTCCTTTGGCTTTTTGAATTCAGGCTGCACAATTACTAAGAACGCATGTTTTAGATGTTAGATGGTTATTAAGTTACTATGTACTCCATTCTGTTTATTATATGAATGCTTAACAAATAGGCAAATAAGCAGAAATAAAATGTCTTAAATGTCTCCATTCTGTCTCTTTATCTCCAGCTTCTAGGATTGTATGGACAGTGGGGATCCTTGCAAAAAACATTAAGGACTTTTTGCACTTATGAGGTATGACATGTCACCCGGCCTTAAATATTGTTGATTGATAATAACAATCAATAATCACAGTCAACCTGTTATCCTACAATATTTGACTTAATATTTTTTAATACAGAATCTTGGTTCTTTTTGTACATTATAATAAAAACATCACGTTGCTCTATTTAAAGGTGAATGGAGCCCCTGCCACCTCAGCTCAGTGCCTTGCGGCAGGTGACATTTGTCCGATCTGTCAGGCAGATTTTAAGCAGCCTCGGGTCCTTGTGTGCCAGGTGAGAATGAGATCCACCTACAGTTACATTTTTACAGTTACCATGTCCCCACATCATTCCTGTGTCCTAAACTACATACATTCCAAACTCCAAAGCACTAATTCTGTTTCACAAACAACTTGCAAACCGGAGTCACTTCAGTTTACAAAAGCACCTGCCAAGAGCACAAGCGTTAATGTAAAGTGTAATTGCTCTACAGCATATCTTCTGTGAGGAGTGCATCTCGCAGTGGTTCAACCAGGAGAAGACCTGTCCTCTCTGCCGCACGATCATTACAGACAAAGTTCACAAGTGGAAGGATGGCGCTACCTCAGCTTATTTACAGATCTACTGAACACGGCGCGGATCAGGAGGACAGTGTTGAAATGGTCGTATTAATAGCAGACCTACAGTTTGTGGGGGAGATTCAGCTCTGATGTCTCTGGGGTGTCGGATGGCTGTGTTGAGTGTGGAGCACTTGGTAAAGGGCAGTTGTTTAGGGTTTTTGACCGATTTCCCCCAAAGGCCCCCTGAATTTAAGAGATGGTATTTGTCTGTACAGATAAATCTTGTTTACATTCACCAGCTCTTTGTATAATTACTATTATAATTATTATAATTATTGTGTGTTTAATTCCTTCATTTTTAGCCCTTATAATTTATATAATGGTGTTTCTGAAATCTCTGATTTTAATAATTTTTTTGTCTTCTGGAAATAAGTGAAAAGAAAACAAACCTTTTTCTAAGATGGGGCGAATGGATTTAATGGTATTATATTTGTACAGAGAATACTTTCAAAGACCAAAATAAGGTTTTTGCTCCCTTAATGTGTTTCCAAATTTTATATTTCTTCCGTTTCTCAAAAATACTAGATCTTTTGTGTGAAAGACACTTTTTCAGCTATTTGTCTTACTATTGATGAACCTATAAAGAGTTTGATAAACTTCATGACAGTTTTCTGACATGTATTCTGGGTTAATCATTAATAATCTAAACTACATGTAAACTGAATGTTATATTAATTATATATTTGCATATGAAACACTACTGAGGGATGTAGCATTAGATTTTGGTGACTGTGAATTTAGTACCATCGTCTGTTTATTATAAATGAATTTATAATTCAGGTTACAGATTCATGGTATTTTTCTAATTATTCTAAGTATTTTTTCTAATTATATTTTGCATTTACATGTTTGTAATAAACCAAAGAGTTTAAAAAGTACCCTTTTTATAATGATACAGTTCTATTTTAATTGTATGTCAAGAGAATTGACCAAATAAATAGTTCAATTGCCTCAATGTGTGCAGTAAATGCTCTAATTCAACTTTATTGACCTATATTTACTAAAGCTTTAAAATAAATAAACAATCCTACTGAATCAATACTCAATTTTATATCAAGGGTGTCACTATAAATAACAGCATTTCAAGCCTTTAAAATGTTGTGTTATGTGTCCTCATTTGCATTTTGGTTTATACGATTTGTTTATCCCTGATGGGACTGTTTACACACCTGAATTGACGAATCTAAATCAATATTTGTAGTTTTTCAAATCAGATTCACATCTATTAGTTCATTTTCTGAGGCACATCACATTGCATTTGTAAGAAACACACACTGACATCAATTCCTAGATTGTTAAAAAGTGTAACAGTAACGTGTTGCACCGAGTTATGAGTCTTAATATTTCACTATAAGAATCAGTGTCAGCTGTTTAAGAGCTGTTTTAAACTTAAGCTGTTAGTATTGTGATTATACAGTCTGAGTCTATAATCACTGTTCAATTCATTAGACTGTCAAACATGATACATGAAAAAGTCTCATCCTATTGGCTTATTTTACTTATGCCAAATTATGGACGTCAAATGTTGCATAACTGAAGTTAAATGTCAATATTTATGAATGCAAATACAAAATGTGATACTTCCAAAGTCTAAGGGGCAGTTAAAAAGCAGTTTAGAGGCATCGTAATTGAATCACGCTACAGTTTTTAAAATCAAGTGCTTTCATATATAAAGCCATTAGGATCTTATTACTATCACTGCACAGCAGGCTGTTGTTTATCTGTAGACACTGCAGTTGACAGAACACTAGCAAAGAGCTTGAGATGTTCACAGTCAGGTCAATGCAATTATCAGCTTGATGAAAACTGCTTCAAAGTCCAAACAGTTCAATCACAGCAATAGCCTCCTAATGTCCAGCCGCAGTTACAGGCTACACAATGGAAATGAGAGGAAACAAGGTTACTATCACATTTAATCAGTGCATTACAATGTCTTAATGGAACAAGCCACAGCCATTTAACAATCCCAAGGGATAAAAGTGTGGTCTCTACAAGGATGTGTCATCAGAAATTGTTTAGACGTGGATACGGTGATACGATCTTAAGTCTCACATGCAGACTGTTCATTCATAACAATAACAAGCGCTGTTTGGACACAGGGATGTTTTTGAACAAAATATTTCCACCCTGACGACTCTGTTTTCCACTAAATAGCTTTGATTTTCCCTCACATACAGTCAATTTTAAAACAGTTTATTCCCAGTTCATGAAATTAGGAATTAAAATTGTTGATATACACGATACTTTCAAAATAAAAGCACCAACTGTCATTAATTATGTTCAGCGATGGAGTAAATAACCATTTTAAAGATATAAACATTTAAACATTTATTATTCTGGATTTTCCAGGAGAAAGATTTTCTTCTTAGTTATTTGACATACAGTTGGTTCCCAACATCCAGTAAACAAGCAATTTTAATTTTGCCCTTTTATAATTTAATTAAATTTATTTTAAATCATATTATATCTTTTAACTGTATTATATCTCCCCTCTGCTTAAATGACACCAGACACTCAACCTGACATGCATCTCAGTATGATTTGTGTTTGAAAGTGTTTTAATGAAAAAACAAGTATCACTTGATGGATTTTGAATTTCCCTGTAAAGATGCAGTTGTTACTTGTTTTGGCTAGAAATGCACAAAAATGTTTTTGTGCAGTTTTTGGGCAAGTCCATAACAGATCACTGTTCAAAACTCATTCACAATGGTAAGTTTATAATAATGATAATTATTTATAATTAAAGCTGCCAGGTCAGATTTCACAGGAAATGTTAGTTTGGCTTCAACATATGAAAATTAAAGTTTGTAAAGTAACTCTTATGTTTCAACCAGAGATGGCGATAGAGAGACAAAAGTGGCATCAGTGGCATTATGATGATGTTTTAGAATGAACGTGTCTACAAAGTCCTTTAAATTGGTTAGCAAACAATGCCCTGAGTCCATATTAATCCAATTAATGTTTTCCTACAACACCACAAAACTGTCTGGACACTCCTACTTTATGAACCTCAGTGGAATGAGAAAAACATGTTACCTCACTGGTGTTCTCAGGCTTCCTGGAAGCTTGTGAGGTGAACAGGATTTTGGCTGGAACGTGAAGCTCTCCTTCATGGAGCACAGATGGAGCTGTGTACATAAAGCCCTGAGGAGAGGCGACATCCGAGAAGAGATTTATATAAAAAAACAGATTAGAGAGACAAAATAAAGGAAAAGGGGAAAAAACAGATGAGTGTGGAGGATGTGTAATTATGATGAAGCAAAAAAAACGACTGTGTCACGCCACAAGCTGGAAAAAACAGCTAAACAGTAATAATAAAAAACAGATGAGGGACATTATCCCTTTCTCGTAAGTTTGTCTACAAAAACGGACTAATTTACCAAACGCTCATGCATGCATTCACATACAAACATATTTAGGGCTGAAGTCCGACATGAATATAAATCCGTAGTGACCCACTGCTCTATATAGTCTAGTGAGAGCAGATAAAATAGACAATCAGACAAAATAGATCAGACTGGGCATATAAATTTGACTTCTACAGAATTTGTTATTGTGTCTCATGCATTCATGCTGAATAAAATAACCTTATGATTATAATAACCTGTGATTGTGTATTTATACTATTTATATAACTCGAAAGGTAGAAAGAACTGGCAACACTAAGGTCAAGGGTTCGAATCCAAAACACATGCTGAATGTGTCGAATGTCTGTCCCTTTAGATAAACAATGTCTGTCCCTTTAGATCGAATGTCTGTCCCTTTAGATAAACATGTCTGCCAGACGCATAACTGTAAAAGTAATTTAAAAAATGTAACAAAACAACATAAAAACTGACCAGATAGACTTGGCTGGCACTATCGCTGAGTGTGGAGCCATCAGGACTGTCCACAGGAGTCTGACTGGTGAACTTCAAATCAAACTGCCTCACATCATCTGCTGATCGCTGCAGAAACACATCTGTGAGGAGTTATTGCTGTACACTGAGCTGTAGGATGTAAGAGAAAGCTGAGAACAACACAAGTATTTTACTGTGTGTGTGTGTGTGTGTATGTATGGACATAATATGACTAATATTTAAAGTAGTCATTTTTGCACCAGAAGAACCACCAAAAGCAATTGCAAAGTTCTGTGTATAAACAGGCTTCCTAAACACCCTCTACCTTTGGTATTCCTTAAAAAACTGGTAGCTCCACCCCCAAACTCACACCCTTGGTTGAGCTAACTTGTCTTTGCTGGGATGTTTAAACAAATTCTGACAGTTCGCTGCTGTCTTTCAGCAGCAATCGTCTCAGCATTAAGGTGGGACTGTTATGCTTTAACAGAAAAAATGACATTCTCACCTTTCATTGCAACCCCTGGTTATAACAGTTAGCTGCATCCGTAGAACAGATACCTGACATTCTGCTCCCAACAACTGCATTCCTGACTGCAACTGAGGTGACCTGACTGACCCACGATGCCCTCTGCCTTTTCAGAAGGTCTTGTGCTTCTTCAGTGAGATACGGTGAAAGGTTCAGTTTGCACTTTAGGATTTTCTCAGATGTGAAAGGGAGGCTGCAGGGGGAGGAGTTGAGAGATTTAATGTGCAGTCTGTGTACATTTAGTTGACCTGTGCACAAACTGAGATAACCTCAAGATTTTCCTCTATTAAATCAGTAAAAGCTACATTAACCATTGCAGCAAGGGTCTGAAATATTAAAGCATATACATCAGTGAGTCATGAAACCATGATTGGTTTATTATTTATTTATTCCATTTATGTGTTTTTATTGAATCTGTTCTATTCAACACATGAATGAGGTCAAGATAATCTATTGATTTTGCTCTATAGATCACCTCACCAAAGACATGAGGTGTTTTTTCCTCATACTATTTAAAAGACTAGTAAAATATCTATAGTTCTGACCAGACCTGTCTCAAGTCTGTCAGTCATAGAACATTTTAATGAAACCAATAACAGCTGCAATTTTAAAAGCCTCAGGTTAAAAACTCTGTGCGGTTCTGGTTAGTATGAAGAATTCTTCTAACATAACATAACATGCTCAAGACAGTTATGACTGCCCCACACAGCTTTTGAAAACAACTCTGTATAGCTGACAAGATTTTGTGCCAGAAAGACTTTTCACAAAAAAATCCCACTGAGAAGATGCAAAAACCAGACAAGTGAAACGCATACATCTCACAAAGGTCTGCTCACTCACTGACTGAGGAACTGTTGGAACATACATCGAACGTCGCAACATAATCTACACACAGCTATTGAGCTACTGATTATTGAATTTTCTCGCTGAATGAATGCAATCTTTTGTGAAACATTAATATAAGGAGAAGCCAACTGTCAGAAGGGGAGAGAAAGCGCTCACAGATCCAGTCAACGTATCATACATCAGGGCCTCTCGTGAGGATTTCTGGTGCCCTGAAAAAAAACAAGAGAAACAAAGACTGAGAAAAAAGAATGAGCGTGAGAGAGAGAAAGCTCAGCGCACAGGCCATTTTTTCTGGTGCTGTCTATTTTACTTTGACCTCACTGACATGAGAGGCCTCAAAATAAGCCCTCACTGGACATGACTGATAGAGGCTTTGACCTCTATGAACTCAGTGGATGGAATTTTAAAGGGGCCGTTTCATCACACATAAAGTTCCATCGAGTTTGTACTTGATGGAACCACCCAGTGTTTATTTTAGTTCTTTAAAACTAAAGAAAACTGGGTCCTTCGTAAATCTTTAGGTTTTTACATCACAAGCACGAGTCGCACAAGACATATTTACACATTAATGTCTCTTTGGTAGCCCATTTAACAACTGAGCATCCATTAGCATAAATTACACCAGCATTCAGAGGTTAGCCAAAAAAAACAGAGATCATTTACACATACAGGTTTTAAAGGTATAGTGAGAATGAACAAGAACAAGCTGCACTGAAGAGCCTGTACACCTGTATGACAAGTATAAGGAGCACCTGTGATAGAGACAGAGGTGAGTGTATGTGCCTTTGATTTTATCACCTTTGTTACTAAGCATGATGTTCTCTGGTTTCAGATCTCTGCAGATGAAGGTGACCCAGAGCCATGAAACTCTCCGCCGGGTAAAAGCTGGTGGAAGAGTTTTTTAAAAGGTATAGGAGTTTCTTTATCATGAATATTTGTGTTAAGGTTTGGTAAGGCTGATGATATCACAGCCCCGGCTCAACAGTAAAACAGACACTAATAATTTTCTGACAGTGTCAGTTATGATTAATATTTATTAATATTTATAAATTTAAGCGAATCATACAATCTTAATCCAATAAACCTAAACCCAACACTTAACTGTTGATTCAATATAATAATATTCATTGTACAAGAGATTAACTGTGCACATCTGTATTTGCATGTACAGCCCTGCACCTGTTGTATATATGTTGTACATACATGTTAAATAGTGTTGTTTATGACATGACATAAATACACTATGCAGTAAATATACAATGTACTACAGACTATACTATGTATAGTACTATATACTGTACTGTAAATATACTTTGTGTCCTTTGCACTGTGTACAATGATGGCCTAATGAAAAACTCAGCGGGCATTTAGGAGGACAGCATTTTTAATACTTTAAAATGTTCAAGGGGACTTTAAAGTAACACTTCTAGTTGTTACCCGTCTGTGTGATGTTTCTCTCTGGACATAATAAAACCTGCTGGTGGATCATAAAACCCCCATCCGCAGCTGTGGAGGTTCTGGGTCAACATGACTGAAGCTCCAAAACAAAATTTACACACAACTAAAGGGAAAAACATAAGAATCTTCAGAAAATATTTTGGTCTGGAACAAACTACAGTGAAATATTTTGGTCTGGAACAAACTACAGCAGAACCCAAACATGACAGATTATTCACAAGAACATCACAGATAACAGGAGAGAGATGTATTAGAAGGGATTTCAGGAATATGCGAGGTCATACCTTGTGCCAGTAAGCATGCATACTTGAAAAGCCTGATTTTAAACCAGCCAAAATCAGAACATAAACAGCTATAGGCTATAATGTATACAGTCTATAATAAAGGAATAAGTGTGAGTGTATGTAACCACAGCAAAAACACTGGAACTATATATCTAATGATGAATATACAAATGTACCAGGTCTCAGTAATAATAAAGATGTTAAACTTTATTACTGGAAAATACCCTGTTGTCAAAATCATTTTAACAAAAGTGCATTATAAGTGTATTTAAAACCACTGTTCTGGTATTTATTTATCTGAACCCATGGACAGAAATTAAAACATTAACTGTGGATGTTAAAGTGACTATACAGGGAATAAACTTGTGTTTTGGTTGTTAAACTACTTACACTAATCTTACACCAGGTCGACATCAAACACAGCGGCCATGAGTCTATTTACACTCTTCATTTCCAGTCTAATAATTCAGCTGATGCGTCATGACCGCTGCTGTAACCGGCTCCGGGATCCCTAAACCACCGGCGAGCGCGTCCAAGGGTGAAGCGTGTTATTGCATGACTATTATTCGTTGAATCTGGTAATGTTTGCTTACAGCTGAACTTAAGATGAGCTAAACTTTAATACGTGTATAGCAGATATTTTGTGGTAACGCCTTACAGACACTAGATGTCGATAAAAGACCATTATGTAGCCTCGGTATCTTATTCTAGTGGTAAGGTTTCCAATGTCTTTTGGCACAAGAGAAATATAGTATATAAGAATATAATCAGTATTAGCAGTATGGTGAAGTATAGGCTACTGCATATTCAGTGATGTTTCTATGAATTGTTAAGCTTGATTTACTAAATGAGTAAATGATTAAAAGGTCCATTAGGAGTTAAGATGATGCCGGAAGAAAACATTGTACAAACTAACAATGTATTAGGTGTATTACTAAAATCTTTAAACAGAATTGGATTGTTAAGGATCCTAAGGGTGCCGTCATGATGTAATTCTATACAAACCTTTGATCTTAGTCTAGTCTACTTATAAACGTCCAACAGCCGGTGAATGTGCCAAAAGGGACAGCTGTAAGAAACATGCGAGCTCACACTTCACATCGTCACAAAGTGCTGGATGGCCATAATTCTCTGTTCCTTACTTTATAAAACCACATGAATGGATCACAATGGGGACTTTGTGTCATATGCTTTGAGCAGAACAAAAAATCATTATGCAAAATACAGTTACAGGGACTTTCCAAAGTTGTGTTTTTAAAAAATGCATAATAGCCCATTTATTCTGTGGACAAACTGACTACAGAACAATACATCACAATGTATAGCTGTTGATGTGACTGATATCCATTAGATGAATGTATTTCAAGAGAGTGTAGATTGTTGGTTTTTAAAATGGGCTTTTGTTGTCAATTGCAGATGCAGCGGATAACCTTGGATAACATTGTTTTCTGTTATATACAGAACTGGACATTTAAAATAAGAGTAACAGGAACCTAAATTATTTTGCAGGGTAGGAGAATGAATACTCAGTGTTTGTAACTGGTAGGGTAACACGCCTAGCTTTGACTTAGTCTTGGTGTGACATCATTCTGCTGTTCTGTGACATCATCACTGATTCATCTAGACCTCAGATGACTTTTTAAGTATTAATACACCTGCTGTGATGATTCACTAACTGTTACAAACACCCATGTTCACCTCGACATGTTCAACCTGCTACCATTATTAGGTATGCAAACTATAAATCATGATTTGCTGGCTTACATTTGAATTACATTTGTCTACAAGTCATTTCAACTTACAAGCTGTCATGAGTTATTTGGCCACATAATATTTTGTGTAACTAAAATCTATGAAAATGCCAGTAGCACCATTTAAAACATTTAATACAAATGGGTATTATTATATTATTATCATATATTATTTATTTTAATAGATATATTTAACGATTTTATTTTTTATAAGTTCATTATTAAAGTACATGATAAAATATGCCCCCTACTGGTGCATTAAGGCAGCGCAAACTGGACGTGCGTGTGTTTAGAAAGCGGATACACTGAACCCTTAAAAGTGCTGCTGGTCACGTGCTACGCAAGAACACCTGACCTGCGGTGTTAATGTAGAGATCTAGACAAAAGAGTGCGTGAGGGGGGCTTAAAACTAACAGAGACCACCTCAGAGCTTATTTGAATATTAAAAACTATAAGCTATTTGCATAATAACAATCCCTACGGCACAGCCTGTAACTGTAGTGGGCGTGGCAGTTCTTAGGTCACTTTTAAAGTATCAATCGCATCATATCACGTCACTGATAGGGGCGTGTCCCAACAAAGACATGTTTTATACTGTAGACTACTCACAATGTTTAAAGTCGTTTATTTAGCTATTTCTTATTTACACCTTTATTTAAATGTAATGATTTTAAAACAGGTTGTAAATATTGATTTTTCAATATTGAAGTTATATTTGCAATCTAAAAGTATGCTAAATTGCGCTTTCAGGAACACAGAATTGTGAATTATATGTTAAATAATGAAAACAAGAAGAGATGCAGAGATCGTTTTGCACTGAACTTTATTTATTCTGCAACACACACAAATACATACACACAGACATACGTGAAAAGCAGGGGGTTCCCTAAAGTACAGGATGTTCTGAACCGTACCGAGAAAACGATACGACTAATGTGAAAGCCAAGCAGATCACCCTGTTTTTCTTCTTTCATTACCACACTGAAAAGTGACTCCGAATTCACACTGAACATTAACAGTTTATTAAAACTGTGTTAATTCAATAACAAATATCTGCTCATTGTGTTAAATAAACGCTTGGAGGAAATGAAACACAAATGTTGAATAAGTACAGAAATAATGGGTGGACCAAAAAATGCTGTCAGTGTGTTGTAACAAGGTGTGTTGTCTGGATTCTCAGGAAAATCAAGCGGACAAATCCAAGTGCCGGAAACACACACACGCCCTGTTAACGGGAATGGAGTAATGTGTGGTGTATGTCTATGCAGAGACGAGCAGAAACACGTTAACCACGCTCTCTCTCTATATATACACACACACATGATCTAACACCGCTACCGGAAACATTTCATAACGACTTTGATGCCAGATCAAAAACACAGAACGGAAAATAACTGTGTTATAAATAAAGGACAAACAACAACATTAACACCGATGGAGAATAAGCAAGAGATAGGATGGACTTTCTTTTGAAGGGTGATAAAGCCCAAAATGTCAGACAGCCTACAGACTGTTGTCGCCGGGCGAATGTAACAGCCAACACCAGTCTGATAAGCTATCTGACACACTGGGAGAGACGCATGGAAATGCCTTGAAATCCACATCAATAAAGACATGGGATGAAGAATGAACTCACTTACCAATGACGAGAGGAGATGAAAGAGGGGCGTGGTCATCGATTGTAACAATCTAATGATACAAATCCCGTTATAGCAGAGCTTACAGCTTCTCCTGTTATGTACGAGTTCATCAAACTGACTCAAACCTGGCGAGCTGTCTACACACACAGCGATTTCTGGACACTCTCGGTAGGTCTGTCTAGGTAGGCGGCTCGCTGGATGTTAATTCACATCCTCTCTCTCCCTCTGCTCTCTCTCTCCCTCTCTCATCCACTACGCCAGCAGCGCGCAGTGCATTGAGTTCAGCCGTGGGTTCATTTAAGGTAACGGAGAAAGAAACTCCACACTGGTCGTTTTTTTATAAGCACGCCGTTTTCAGACTCGCATACCAGGGCGCAGATACATGAAAGCCACCGAAAACCATTTCATAAGCAATTAAAAGGGAAAAGACGACGCAGAGGAAGCGGACGAGACTCGCGCCTGGTGCCACTAGCGGTGAATGAAGAACGCGGAGCATGAAATGCATCGTGACATAATGCATTAGATTTAAACTGCATGCTTTGCGTGCGACTGCGCCTAGACTGTACCAAGATATAACAAATGCTAAAGAAACTTAGTATCCGGCGGTGAATTCAAACCAATACACTAGTTTTGACGGCAGCGAGCTCCGCGCGGCTTGACCGGAAGTTCTTTCTATGTAAAGAATATAACCGATAAAGAGGCACGCGGGTAACGTGGCAGCCGCCCACGCACATATGTGCGCGAACACACGCGCGTCTTAATCTGATCGATGCGTTAGTGCATCTGGTGGAGCGACCGCGTAAGGAGTCATGTGGTTATACAAACTCTATTTCTCCATCTTTCTGTCCCTGTCTGTGCGTTTCTGGAAACACGACATAAGATCGTTTCTTGTCCTTTTTAACACAACATAAAAACTAGTCCCTTGAGTGACGTCAGAGTTAGCTGCACCAAAGAGGCACTTGGAGAATCTTAACTTTACATTCACTTACAGTTCCAGCCCCAAATTTAAAACAAAACTGATATCGTTTTGTTACTTATGGCTAGTTAAGGGTAATAGATTACACACAACATCAGCCATGGTGCACTTTACCACCCCTACCAACAGATCATATGACCTGTGTAAGGCACAGAGCTGAGAACATGAGTATCTCAGCACAAACCACCAGCTAACCAAGCACATTAAAAAGTAAGACTGTTACCTGATAGCCATGTTCCAAAAGAAACCTGAATAAAACTGAAAAAATAATCCTGAAAACTAAATCACTTTGAGAATTATTCTGGACTGGAGTTGAATAGTTAATTTTCATCTGACTGAGATTAAAACTACAAAGAAAAGTATTAAATTTTATTCTGTTGTTCACACGAGGTTTCCTGATATAGCTAGCTGCTTTCTGGCAGAGTATTGAGCCACAGAATTTATAATGTAACAGACAAAAAACAGACTGTGATGTTTAGTATCACCTGAAAGAGTCAAAGAGCCCGTCTTCATTCTGTAAAAGAAAGAAAAAAGAAAGAAAAAAATCATCAATTAAACATGGCATTCAGTGCATTGAGTCATCAGTAATATCATGTAATCAAAGGTTAAGTATTCGTTTATCTCTGCTGCCCCCCCCAATCTCTCCATCTCGCTCCTAAAACAAGATGCGTGTTTGTGACACGCTGTGGCATCATCATGTCTTTCTGCCAGTTAAAGCGACCCCACCGCTTCCTTCACGTTACTGCGAGAGGTTCGGGTTACAAGAAAAAAGGAACATTGTTCCAGAAACATCCGTAATCTCTCATTGTGCAACCTCATCTCTCTCTCTCTCTCTCTCTCTCTCTCTCTTGTTTTGCCTCCTCCCCACGTACACACGAGCAGGAAAAGCGTTTATATGAGAAGAGTGATTCACCGATTCTTTACACACGGGCAGATGTGAGAGCTCTGAATGTATAAAGGTACAGCTCTTTGTTTCCACGCACCCTTCTGAGGAATTGTCAGCGGTAGGAATCGAGAGCCCCCCTCCTCCTCCTCCCAGGGGCCCCTCCTGTCCCCGGCAACCCGCAATGGGTTCAACAGGGTTCGGCTGTCGAGGAGGGGGGGTAAGTGTGATGCGGGGGAGTGTCCGGTTCACTCAAAGAGCTCCAACTGCTGAGTATGACTCAGCATCCCTCCTCAGCCAGACCCCGAACAGGCCCCCGTGATCGTTCCCCGCGCAGCCCTGACGCTAACGCTAGTGCTGTTACGTTATGGTTTGCCACATGCAAACAATAACGGAATCACACACTACACTAAAACCAGCACTGAGGAGAGAGACTTTGAATCATAATTAGAAGAGAGAGATAATTAAGATGTGGAACAAAAAGAAAGATGGGAATGATAAATTAAAGGGGTGAGGCAGATGAGTATACAAAAATATAAAAATGTATAGTCTTTGAACAGAGTAAATTTAAAGGTAGAAAGAATGGATTGTATTGAATGGGAGGCAGAGAAATTATGTAAAGGGTGTGTTGAGATAAAGCACTTACGGTTAGGGTGGCTTCTCCCGCCCGGTGCTGTAATTCTGCCCTCTGGGCCTCAGGGTATTCCTGAAGGGCTTCTGTGGAGAGGCGCCGAACAGGGGAAGAACTCGGTGACAGAGAAGGAAGGGGGGGCAGAGAATGAGAGAGAAAGAAAGGAAGGGAGAGAAGAGAGAGAGGTCACATAAATTTCACTTACCAACTCGAAAGGTCAGTGAGTTTCCTTTACCCCGCGCTAACACTGCCTCTCCTCTGTGCTCTCAGTGAGCGCACACACAAGAGAGACAGAGCTCTAGTGTGGAATTTATCCCAAAAAACTAAAATTAAAATAAAGGAAAAATAAAAAAAACTCTAAAAGTACAATTTAATCTAAGAACTACATATCCTAAGAACTTAAAAACAAAAGAGGAGAAAAAAATGTAAGATCACAGAAAGAAGAAAGCTTGTCCTGAAGGCATGCTCTCGCACCGAGTCATCCACACTCCCCTGTAGTGTCCCTCAGCCAGACTGAAGGAAGAAATGAATGATTTCTCAGAACTCTCACATTTATCACTGGCGGTTCCTGTAAGAACTGGTTTCAGCCAATTAATGAGGAAGTTAGCCGATGCTGCTCCCTTACTGGTCGAGAGCGAGTGAAAACTCCACCCACTTCAACTAACAAGGAGGGATCCTTTGAGAGACAGCCCATATTAGGAAACCCTTTCATGAGATTTATCTACCCCCCCACCGACACACACACACAATCACATAGAAAGGAAAAGAGAAGGAGATTGCCCTGGCATAACCAATAACCCCTCCCAAGCAAGTCAAGCGAATTAATTACATATAATTCATAATTTTTAAACTTTGTGACAAATGATAAAATAAAAACCTTTATGATAAAAGCACATAATTATCTGTTTTTGTATGGCTAGACACATTTGAACCTTTGTTTTATCACTTTACACAAAGTCATGTGGTGAGTGGTCGGCGATAGCAGTCTCTTTGAACCTTTATTTGTGCATTTTACAGACACACCGGCAAACAATTCACTCAGCTCACAGAGTTTCTGAAAGTGCAACTTTACGAACAAACAACAGATGAGCTCATCCAGGTTATTTTGTTAAATCATTAACCAAACACATTATCACCATCCACCAGCAATGTGGCTTAACAATGTACAACAGAACCAAGTCAAAACAACCAAAAAAGAGGCAAAAAGATGCAAACTCATAATGGATCGTAAGTACGTTAGGATACACCATCAAAACCAACACCCACACACTTCCCTGAGAAACACACCAAAACCCAACTGTAAACACACAGAAGCTAACATTAGCACATTTGAGGTTTAATCTCCAAATCTAAAGTGTTGATTTGTTTTTTGTCAGCGGGAATTTGGAGAACAGGTAAAGCGAAACATTCTCGCGTTAGAACAAAGGAGTCAGATCAAAAACTGTCTTTGTGTTTGAGAATTGGCGGGCTCCAATCTAAGCTGCGATGAGCAACAGTGACTCAGTGCCTGAGCGAGTCAGACATTAAACTCCTACCAACCGTCAGAAGTGCTACTAAAACATAAGGACCATGTCCATCAGTTCCATAAAATTAGGATTTTCACCTCAGTTCTGGAACATTCTGGGGCAGGGATCACTTTGGAAAAACAGTCTGGACTATATGATGTAGATTCACTGTCAACTTTCATGATCTGGTCATATTTACATTTTTTAATGATAAAATGTGTTGTGAAGTCTTGGAAAATGCTTGCCAAGACTATGTTTTGCTCATGGTGGAAGCCATGCGTTTTGTACAGCGTGGGGCAATAAAAGTGAGTATCTGAGATGTTTCCAAATAAATCTGGCATTGTTTTGGAGGTAAAAAACACAATCTTTTATTTTGGTAAGTTATTATTTCTGCTCAACAAGTAACTGTGAATGTGTATATCATAAGAAAATTAGAAGAAAAGCAGGGTATACAGTCACACACCAACACAAATCTTTACGCATATCTGAGTGGGAAGATAAATGCATTTAGAGATGTTTCAACATGTAACAAATGTTGAACAGAAACGCAATGTGCTCAAAAGATTTTACATTTTAGCAGCATGTGTGTTTTCTAAAGCTAAAAAGGGAAAGTGTTTTTTTAAATGGTTGTAATGGTTAAACTATATAAATGATTATAAAAAATATTCAAAAAGCAACAAAAAGTTACAAATACATTTTTTCATATTAATTTAAAAAAATAAATAAAAATGGCACCACAGCTAAAGCTAGTGTCTTTTTATTGTATACAAAATTCGGTATGATAATATAAAACTGTTGTTACAACTGTGTGTAAAGTTGCAGAAAAAACGTTTTCCAGCTAAATAAATGTACATTGTATATTTTGTGTGTGTATATTTTATTGTATGTATAATAATGTATAAGTCAAATATATCAAGTCATGTTTGCAAATAAAGATGTTAAGAGATAATTAATAAATAAATAATGTTAACAGACAAACGTTTCTACAAGGTGTGATATGTTTTTAAATATTTTAAATATATATTTTATACATTCAAATTCCCCCACAGGACTACCGGCTTAAATAAAATCACATAACACAAATAAAATCAAATAACATTTACTGATGCCCACAATAATGTGATGTGTGTGATAATAAATGTTTGAATGAAGAAAAACAGATTGCTAATTTTTTGTTTGTTATTAATCTTCACAAAATATTTTATGTTTAAAAATAAACAATTAACTTGCTTAAAAATATGGAAAAATAAGACATATATATATACACATATACACACACACACACATACTTCAGTACCTCTGCCTGCTGTTGTGTATACTAGCATCTATAATCAAGCACAAATTATTTAGTCTTATCATTTCATCTCATTCTATCACAATATAGTTTATTTTATTTATGAATACGCACACAAAACTGTGAACACAAAACAGAGCTGTTAAAGCCCTTACGGTATGTCAGAGCGCAAATTTGAAAAACCAAACAAAACCAAAAAGACCAGACAGACAAACAAGACAAAGCCTGAGAAAGCAATCAAAACATCAGCAAATATAAACTTGTGTGATTGGTCACTTTTCCCATAATGCCTGTTCAGCTCTTGGCAAGGGTCTGTGCCACAAGCTAACAATGTTTACAGTTATGGCTGGTCATATTGATTAGTTGTGATTAGTCATATTAAAGTGAAGGTGGACAGTATGAGGTCAGGGATCAGGTGAGTGGACAGGATCAGCTGATGTCATGTAATCAAACTTCTGACTTCTCTCTGTTTAGTGTGACAGGAAATGGAAGATGATTCAAACACAGGCAGGGAAAGATGATGATATTGCGGTACCGGATGATGAGCGTGCCGGTCATCGCTGATGTGAAATGCCGGTCAAGAGACTGATGGCACGGGTTTCATCTCATCCTGGCCTGTATGACCACATAAGCTTCTGACTCAGTCAGCGCTAAGTCTTTGCTAACGTCAACAAAAGCCGGAGAGAAAAATGGGAAAAATAAATGCTCCAGGACAGATGACAGACTGATAAACTGTATCAATGGTTAAAGGATGATGAGGGACAGGACGACTGTATGATTAGCAAAACATATTAGCATACGTGAACACTCAAACAATACTTTCTTGGCTAAGATTAATTCAATTGTGGACAGCGGTTTCAAAAATTGAAAATTGGTTTTCTTAAAATTAAACTAAACCATAAACTTTACTTAAGTATCTTGTGTAAGCGGAAATAAGTAAATTGAGTAGACTTAATACATTAGCCAGAACTAACTCAACTGAATGTCCTGCAGTTTACTACTAGCTTATACTAGAATGTTAGCATGCTAAAAGTACTAAAATGCCTTTCATGCCATGTCCAATCTTTAACACAACATACATAAAAACCTACATTAGCACATGCTTCACTCATTATATTTATATATTTGGCATGCATACTAAACTAAAGCTATTTGCATTCAAGATATGCATTTTATCAGTATATATGACGACCTCAGCTTTGCTAGAGCCACGATCTACGAGTACAGCTACCAGATGACCACAATGGTAACCATTGCAACCAAATCTTTTAAATCTCAACGTAACATAAAGTTATAACTCCCCCTTTATTCAGCTCAAAAACACATGAAGAAGCCTTAATTTACTCACCCCATCTAGTTTAATGAAAACCATGCTGAAAATTTCTCATGTAAGACTTAGCAAGCTTCTATTTTATGAATTCAACTTGATTGAACAAAAAGAAACAAATATAAAAATTCAAGAACTGACAATGAAAGTTAGTTAATTGCAGGAATTGTGTTGCATTAGCTTGTTTAAATGCATTAAATTGACTGAAATTCATTTTCTGAACGAACGTTACATGAAACCGTATAATGGATGCTGGTCTTCTTACACCATTAACTGAATTACCTGTCAACACTTGTGTTTTACAAACTGTAATCTCTGGAAGGGTGACTAAACCTTACCAGAAGAAAGATCATGCCAGTGGAATCATGGGATCAACAGACAGGAAGCTCAAAAAAATTCATACTTCTATTCGCTAGTAAAACGTTTTTTTTAAAGTAAACAGGTTTCAACTTCCCTTTTGCTTTTTGTGTCCCTCTATAAAACATTTAATAATTTACAAGATTCTAATGAGCTATAATTTCCTGTAGCTGTTACAATTTCTGTCTCTCTTATTTTTTCCTCTGTGCTATTCATTTCCTTGAGACTGAATTCCACAAGCTTTGAGTCACAGGTGACCTCTGACCTCAGGTCCCCTCTAAAGCCGCCGACCAATGTTCCCTTCTAAGTTGCACGCGTGTGGGGCAGCACATTGCTGATGTAGCCCCCATGTAGACAGAAAAATTCAAATCAGAATGCAGACTAAAAATATGTAAATATGTGCTGCATATACACTGATTTATTTGGAAAATAAGGAAGACCAAAAGCTATTTTTTGTGATCTTTACAAAACAGTAGTTTATCTGTAGTTTTATTTAAAAAGACCCAAAAACAAAAATAGCATTTTCCAAGCAAGAAAAAATGGAGGGAAGATTGTTGCTAGGTGACAAGAACGGCCATCTTGAAATGAAAAGCAAGAACTCACACGCCAGTTCACAGTTTACATAAAACACAGACATTTACAACTTCTCACACAAACACACACACAAACATCTATACACACTAGTGACATGACACTTTGGAAAAGGCCCTGATGTGCTGCTCATCTCATTCCTGTTTAACTGCCCTCTCAGTGCTGTTATTTAATGTAGGGCAATTAAATTGTTATGTCCTAATCACCAACAGCAGTTACTTTAACTTGTGTGAGTAGAAATGAAGGTATCAGTCTGTGCAGGAAGTTGATAACACTTCTACGCTGCTGTTCACCTCTCCTCTGCTTCCTTGTGTCAGTTTAAACTTGCTCCATTTTAAACAAGGATCTTTCCCAATGACCTCATGAGCAAACCATGAGAACTCATCCTGAATGGAGATCCCCGAACTCAGAGTATTAATCACACACACACACACGTGGACAAACACGCACGTGCACACACACACCCACCCACACACAAGCATTTGTGCTCACACTCATTCCTGCTTGTGCACCAGCTGTGCCAATCCAATGTTTAAACAGTGAGAACGACAGAAAGCTAAACAAAGGACAGCAGAACAGGAAGGCAGAATAAGAGTGAGATCACTCCCATTCTGGAAAAGACTTATCAGCATGAGACTTGAGGACAGGGAATACTGATCTCTGCCCCTCTGGGTTTCCATGTTGGCTCAGAGAGGGAAAAAACTAATTATAGCAAAGTCGCTTCCCAACTGCATGCCAGGCCGACTAGACGCTCGTCACCCGTAACGCACAAACACACACATTCATACAAGAAGCGAACACACACATTCAAGGCAGACACTCAAGTGTGCATGCTAACTCACCTTCAAACCAGCCCAAACACTTAAGTCTAGAATTGCATGCCCTAAAATTCACATTCCTTCAAATTCACAAGTTGTGAAAGAGAAAGAAAAGGCCAAAATAATGAACAAAGATTTAAGCTCTGTTCCAAAACTTTTACAGTCATTGAACTTTATACAGTAGCTGTAAATGATACCACATAAATACAACTTCTCACAGAGCAGCAATTAGCAGTTAGCATACATATACAAATACATAGCATGCACTTACGTACAAAGACAAATATTAAAATATTTTTTTTGTTATTTTAGTTACATTTTCAATTATTAAACACTGTTTTAAACACCAGCACGCTGGTTTTCGAGCGCTCTTTTCAAATCTAAGATTTGGATTGAAGTAAACAATGATCTGTGCATCACGCAACAAGCTTAGGCATGAGTTATCCATCAGACATCCTCAAAACAAGCTTTGATTACACTGGAACATACATCACATCCTTCACTATAAGCGGACAGCCTACTGACTCACCAGAGGACCAAACATGCCCAGGATGACTGTGTAGGAAAGGCAAGGCCAGGCAGGGATGCATCTGGCTGGGCCAGTGGCGCAAGGAAAGATGGGATGTCTGGTTGTGAGGGGGTTAGCTTGACTTGCCACACAATGTCCTTCCATTCCTCTTAATCACATAACTTTGACACTTTTGACAGTTCCCAGACACTCGGCTAACTGATTACGATCAAGACTGATTTCCTGATAAGAAAAGTGTGCAAACAAGTGTAAACAGGATATTTAAACATTGACGCAACACACAGGCATCCAATACTGATGCGCTTGCAGTGGCGCAGCAAACTTCAAATGTGGGATGCAGTTCTGTGCAATCAGACCTGTATTTGCAGAGACACCGAGCGATGATTTAAAACAATAGTTTTGAAATGCACACACAAACGGAAATGCACACACATTTTGCAGCAACACATTCAGACGTATTCACATTAATAAATCAACACAAGCACAAAGATATAGCTCAACTTTTACACTGCACAGCCAGCAGCATGATGGTTGTGGGTTCGCACAATGTCTGAATGCAGTGGAAGTCACTTGGAATACAAGCTTCTGCAAAATGTATAAATGTAAATGCATAAAAAAGCGCTAAATGATGTAAAATGACAATTATGCCATGATTTAGGTTGTCATAATAGGATTTTCACCAGCTCACACAAAATCCAGATCCAGGGTTACACAAGGCAAATGTGTTCACACACCTACAGAGCTGGAAACCACAGAGAAAAGGTGCAGTGTGTACAGTCAAACAGTGAAACAGAGGTAGGTGAGTTATCCGATGAGCTGCAGGTTTGTGGGTAAACCGTGCTCACCTCCAGTAAGATGCTGTTTAACCAACTAACCATGACCCATAACTTTAATACCAAACTGACATACAACAATCTAACAATCAAAGCTGATGTCAAACATTTTTAACTAGCAATGGGTTAAATCAGAGTACTAATAAATCCTAGTTTTTTAAAGCACAATTAAGAGTTCTATCATCAAAGGTGTGGTTTACATAACTATTTATATATATTAATAATTATGATTATTTATCATGTATATTCCTATAATTAATGTAACAAATAGCTTTGACAATTGTTACTGCTTTTCATAATTCATTTATCATGTTAGATGTTGCAAAACCAGTGAAACAGCTCCCAGAAATTAATAAAAGCGTGGGCTGCAAATTATATTATTAAGTTTATAATTCGATTTAGCCAGCATTTAAATTGCAAAATCTAAAAGCCTAAAATATAATCATTCACATTCAATTCATATTGTTTCACAGGAGACAGTGCCAAAAACAAGTTACTGACACACTACAGCAACACATATAACAGTGCCTTTCCAATCAAAACATTTTCATGACCTTTTCAGACGTTAGTAAATCCTAAAAAAGAACTTTCAAAAAGGTTTAAATTTAACCCAATTTGCTAATGACTCATTCAGATACAATCAGTGAACAACTGAAAGAAAATGTGCAAGTTGTTTTAAACTGCACAGGTATAATATCTAGCAGAAATAAACCATAACTGGAACGTATTTGCTAGAAATTACTGTGACTTTTTGATTTGAATGGGTTTCTAAAGTAAACATGTTTTGTGTGGAAAAACTTTACAATACTCTACACACAGCCGCTAGAAATAAGGAACACACATTATCACAGTTATCTGCATATCTATATATCTACAGTTCTATTCCCCTGACTTTCCCCTATAATGTACAAAACACTGTCAAGTGGTTTGACTTTAGTTCTGTTTTCTCTCAGTCAGTTCAGGAGAGTCTGTGAATTTGCACAGATGAAACACCTGTATGTTTTTATGCAAATGTCTCTTGTGACTTATTTCTCAGCTCAAACTTCTGTCTGTGACAGCAATTCTCCATCACAAGGAGCTAAAAATTCCCCGCTGACCAAATACCTTGCAGTGGCCCCTGTGTACCTGGGACAGGGCGTTGAAACAGGCCCATGACTCAGATTCATGGCTGGTCTGGTTCTGCAGTGACTCGCACAAGCACAACAAGCAGCATTAAACAGGTCATGGAAACAACATTGACAGATAAAGACGTCACCCTTACTTTAATGAAACCAGTCATTGATTCTCTCTGTGCTGAGAGCTTTAGTTGGTCAAAAAAAACAACCAAAGACTTTTGTTCAATATTTAAAGCAATAGTTTGCCCAAAAACATTAAACTGCATTACAGATTTCTGACCCATATGTTGTTCCACACCTGTGAAATTTTCTATCTTGCATGGAACACATGAAATGTTTAATAGAAAGGTAACACAGTTTTTTCGTACAGTGAATGGTGAACAGGTTAAGTCATACATGTAATAGTTTTCTGTGAGATATTTTGAGGTGATAGTCATGCTCTGATCAAGATCTTAAAGCCCATTCACAGTGAGAAACACTCAAACCACACAAACACCTCAGATGCAACGTTTGGAATATACAATACTGCAATATTTGATATACATATATACAATATTTTATAGACAATATTTTTGTCCATTTCTGAACCTTTTGTGATGACTTTTACTCATTGTACAAAAGTGCAAACATTCTGCCAAAAATGTTGTTTGTGACATACAAAAGGAAAAAGTCACACAGGTTTAGAATGACATAAGAATGAGTAAAAGGTGACAGTTTTCATTTTAGGTGAACTTTTTCTTTAAGAATCTCTCTTCTTACAAATCATTGTGTCTGTAATACACTGTTTCATTCTGTGTGGCTTTACAGCAACAGAATCTGTGTAACACACAGATTGGCAAATCAACAGTGCGTTCACCACCTTGTGACTTATCCTTTTTCTGTTCTGTCACAAATACTGATACCAGGAATACACAGCTGATTATATTCCTGTATGTTATTACAGTCAGCATTAGTAAGACGATTCTTTTTAACAATCTAGTGCCAGGTTTGGTCACAGCACAGTCACCATCCATAGAGACTCAACACTGAGGAAACGACACCAGTGGCTCAATGTGGCCTTTGTCCAGTCGTGCCTGTTTAACAGGTGACTTTGTTCTTCCATGCCAGAAATAAACAACAAAATAATTCATCGTTTACGATCACAATTTCAGCCAAATGACACAGTACAACAGTAAGCAGTAAGTGTACCAGAAATAGCTGGGATTTTCAGTCAGTAACATACTGTACCCTATTACCATTGGTATGGGCTAGAAAAGAGCCATCCTAAATCAGCCAATCAGATTAGCCGACAGCTGCTTGATTTTATTTCTCCTTCCTCTCTCTTCGTTTAGGAATGTCTATCTGTCACCATCAATCACAGTGTTGTGTCTTACTCTCCTGTAAGTACAATAAACAAAAAATGGTTCATCTGCATATGCTTTGTATTGATAATGTGACCATTCACTGTTCCTCAACTCTGTTACTTAGAAACCGCAGGAGATGCTGTCACATGGAAATGCATGCTGGTGCCTGGAGAAAAGACACTGTACTGACACTGTACTGTTCCTCAGTTCCTGTTCCTCAGGAAACATACGGTGAACTCTCTTACTGTAAACCGCATTTGAATAGACACAAAATGAGCCACGCTCAACAGGAGTTTTTGAATGAAAACAACTGTCCTCAGTTAACCAATCAGGAGTATTGACGTCAAATCAATAGGCGGGGTTAACTGTGATGCGACCACAGACTGTTTCACTATGATTTATGCAACATCATGCTGCAAAAAACACTAAAACACAGTGGGCCCACACCTTTTTCACCCTTCTTTTTAAACACAACACTACATGATATAGATGATGGTTTATTATCTACAAACATGTAGTTCTGAGATCTCACACACGATTGGCTCACAAATCAGGAAATAACAATGAATAGATTTAATGTAAGACAGAACAGCAAGTCACACCGTGTGAGACAAAGCAACAGCTTAAGCAGGAAATCAGATAACGGAAAAATTCACGACAAATCTGATGATCATTTACAAAGAGTGAGCAAAGATCCTGTAACTGTTTTCCACCTTTTGTTTTAAATTCGTTTTTTCTCACATTCTGTTGAATGCTAAGCAGCCCGACACCTCACTATAGATCTTCTGATTATGGGTTATATATTGAGAAGGCCAAACCTGACTGATGACATCACAGAACACTCTGACCAATCAGATGCTGGCGAAATCACAATGCATACAAACTCTTTGGTGCATATAAGTTTCCATTAAAGTATTACAGAATTAAAAGTGCCTCATCAACAGGTATGAATTATAAAGGGTAGTCATGTAACATTGCCACAATGCCATTAACATAATACTTCAGCACTACAGCAATAATATACAGCAATAAAATAACTTAAATACAAACAGTTATCATACAGTTATGGAGAAACTGGTTTTTCAGGACTAACACAAAGTTACTTGTGAGAAAAGAAATACACACTTCTTACACCCTGACCTATCACAGTAACATGAGCCTTTAACTTTCTCATTTACTAGAAAAAAATACATCATATATAGATAAAGCTATATGTATATATAAACAAATGTATACATAAAATGCAGTTATACTTAGACAAGGAACACTTAGACAAAACATTTAAACAAAACTATAGCTTCCAAAGCTGCAGTTCAACTCAAAAAACATCCCTAACTTTTTCCTTAATGTATTAAATATTTTACACAGGTCTATCCCAGATAAATCAAGAGATGCTTTTAAATCCAGCCTGCATATTTCCCTCTACAATAACAATGCAAATGTCACTAAACATAAACGTGTAGAACACACACTGTACAGAATAAAGCAGACATCCATCATCAAAACAAATGTTTATTCTTTAGCGTGATTTCGTGCAAAACCATTGACCTGGTCATGAAATTCAATATGTACAGAAATCTTAGCCTACATGTATATATAAAATTCTTGGCAGAAGAAGTAAAACACAATTCACTGGTATGAATTTTTAAATGCCTTTCTCATGTATGTCACACAGATAGGATGCAGCGATCTATGCTATCTTCAAATATTTAATGCTGTTTCTCTCAGTAATACCTCATAAGACTGTGAGTTTGTGTATGGAACCTAAAGTTTAGTAGAAATGACTGAATTGTTTCTGCCATACTAATGTTTGAACGCTGTATAACTCACACACTATTGCTGCATATTGCCATTGTCTATTGAATTTATTGTGGATTTAACAAATAAATTGTATTTAGCAAAATAAACCCCCAAAAAATAAATTAAAAAAAGCCTATGAACACAAAAATCTCAAATCTTCCATTATATTAAATTTGGATTAAATTAATAAGATTAAATCATTAAATTATGATCAAAAGCAAACTAGTAAATTAACATGGGAGTAAACCTAAGACAAAATATGTCATCATTTATATAAGGCACTACAATTATTTAATTGTATTTTATTTTAAATATAAACAAGATTACATAATCTATGACTTGCATGTTTTTACGAGCTGTTACGTCTAAATGTTTTTCACACTTTTTGGGTCAATATCCAGTTTGTTACATATTCAGTCTTCATATAATGTTTAGCCATGTGTCACGAGTTTGAATGAAGCCACATTTATCCTGCCAGAACTGTAACCACACAGAAAAGAAATGAAGAATTTACGCAGTTTCACTTTGAGGGAAGGAGAACTGAAAGCATTCTCCATATTTGCATCAGACTCACATATATTTCTTTCCAATAAGATAAAGCGTTTCAAATAGCTCATGCCATTTTTATTGCACATTTAATGATTTGTATTTAAATGTTTTAATAATTAAAAATTGGCTATAATCTGCTTTTAAAATCTATTACTCCATCTATTCGTCTGTCTGTTCACAATTCAGACACAAAATGCACAACATAGATGTTTAATTAGATGTAAATGCTTTATACATAATTGCACATTGTTTTTATAAATTGGTTTTTATAAAAATGGCAAAAGTAGTGAATATAGAATTGTGGTGAAATGGTTTATCATTATATTTATCATAAAACGTGACACACACACACACACACATCACTCACACACACAAAGACACACACCACTCACACACCCAGCCTGTTACTGCAACACGAGCATGTATCTGTGAAATCACATGCTTTTATAAATAAAATACATTAAAATAAATAAAACAAAACTGACCACCTACTGCACACAAGCAGATAAATAAACATGTCTATTCCTCAAGCTGCACAATTCAATGATACACCTCTGTGTATTTTGTACATTGGGGGGAAAATCAGTTTTTGCATGCTTTTCTCTCTGAGATAAATCAAGCGATACCCTAAAACGCAGTCGACGCATTTATTGCATCATTTTACAAACTTTTCAAATCATAAATTCAGTTTCTCTCACCGCAGGCCCGTTATTCCTGATCTGACGCTCTGAATGTTTTTCCAGAAACAAGACGTCAAGCTGTGACTCTCTAAATCACTGAACTCACTCATGAGACAACAGTACACAACAAAAATGAGCAGAGCTGATGAGCATCTGAACAAAATGAATCAATTATTAATGCATCCATTCACACCAGAGTAATGCCGCCACACAACTGTTCAATCTATGAGGTTTTAACAGGAGCAAAGCAGGACAATAAACAGACTCACAAGTGGACGCCACGAAAAGGTGTAAACATTAACATTTGTGTCATAAAATAAAAGATAACACTACAGGCCAGCCAGAGGACAGCCCACATGCCTTCCTTGGGTTACGAGTAAAAACTAAATATTTATTGCTTTAGAAACTTTACAACAATAACATGAATATTCCAAAAATAACAACATTTATTTCATGATAGGACTTGGATAATTGTAGTATACATTGTAACATTCTCTGTGGATTATTTCTGTCCTGGGTGTAAAAACTTAAAAATGTAAACATGTACGATGACTCAATGTATAGTTACCAAAATCTACCAAAATTCTCAGATCTGAAGGATCATAAAGGATAAAGGAAAAACTATTTTACTGGCATCAGTGACAGAGAAAAATGACTTTAAACAGCAGTAAAACAAAATTAATCTCCGGTGCTATGAGGAAACAATAAGAGAGTGAGAAAGAA